>JACEEZ010018794.1:375000-417500 GCA_016584305.1 Chionoecetes opilio
GTATTAAGAAAAGGTAATTTCAAATATCGCTCAGAATTATATTATTTTTATTTTTATTTGTTTTTAATACAAGGAACAAGAAATATATAGAAGTCATACAAGTCATACTTTTTTCTCCCTGTTATCTGCTATCACCGCGGCATTCTCATAACATGGATTAAGTCTTCTCATAACTCCGTCTTTCTCCTCTATACTCTTTTATCCACCGACATATTTTTCTGTAACGTCTCTAATTTATTTGCTAGAGACTTTAATTCGATGTTCACTTGTTTTCTTTTATCTGATCCCTTATAGACTGACTGGAATGTTGTTTGTTGTGTTATTGCCTCGGCGCGAATCTCCGACTCGCTCACTCTTTGCAAACACAGCCTCCATCTCATCTAAAAGGTCCTGCAAGTTCTTACTTAGTGTTGTCTTGGTATCCATGTCTGGCTCCATGTTATCAGATGGATTGGCAGGGGCCGAGGGTGTGTTATCTGTTACCTCGGCCTCGCTTACCTCACCCTCACTTTAAAAACATAGCCTCCATCTCATCTAAAAGGTCTTGTAAGTCATTCCTGAGGTATATTGCCTGGGCTTGCCGCTGTCTGGTGGCCTGTCAGTAGATGGATTGGAATGGTCCGAGGGTGCATAATGCGTCCAGTTCGGTCTGCAGTCGTGCTAGGTTGTTCAAGATAGCGTCCATCTCGCGTGCCTCGCCGTCTGTCATCCCAAGCATGCTGTACAGACGCGCGACCGCAGTGTCCTCTTCAGGCTCTTGTGATACAAGGTTTAGGGATCGTGTAGCGTCGTCCAACTGTGCAACAACCTGCGCCAGTTGTTTCGCGGCCTGTGCTTCCCTTGTGCCACAGTGTTGCTGTTGCTCCAGCAGGGTATCTTTAAAGACGTGCCACCTCACGCCCTTGTTCCTCTTCTTCTCCTTCATCAGGGCCTGACACGCCGCCAGCCGGCCTGCCTGCCGCTCCTCCATGGCCCGCTCGGTGATGGACAGGGAGTCCTCGCACAGACTCGCCTGTGTACGCTGGTCCTCCTCCCTCTCCTCCACCTGGAGTGTCAGGGCGCGGGTCTCCACCTGAAGGGACTCATAGCCCCGCCTCAGGCGCCGTGCCTCGCGCCTCATCTCCTCCAGGGCCTGGTCCTTGGCGGCAACCTCCACCTCACGCTTTGCAAGGGCGGCCACATGCTCTTGCTTTTCCTGCCGCACACCCTGCACCTCCTTCTTGCTGTCCTGCAGTTTGTCCCGCAGCCTGCCGTTGTCCTGCAGCAGACTGCGGATGCGGACTCCTCTCTCTGGAGTGCGCTCCGCACCAGCCGCTGCTCCAGGTCCGCCGCCGCCGCCCAGAGTGTGTGCCACCAGGCACACAGCAACAAAGACTATCAACATTTTCCTTTTGAAATATAATTATAATTATTGGAGAATTTCCAATGAGAATCATTCCCAATCCAGAATGAAAATTCATTTAAACAAGAGTTTTATAGAAATTACTATAGTCTAACATTGAAAGAAAAAAAGTAACGTCTGTATCCGCAACAAATGAGCCCAAAATATTTTTTTTCGTAGATTTCTCTCACTTACGCCGTAAATATGGAGGAACACACGCACACACATCCCTTGCCTGAAACGCTGTACATCAAGAACGACCTCTTATTTAGAATAGTTTACTGCAAATTATTCCTCCTTGTAACATCCTTTTTAACGCAATCCAATCATGAATTATCTGCGTTTGTTCAGATTTAACGTTTTGAGCGGAATTGTTTCGTCCCCTCACAATAGTACTTCTTACCCTCACACTAGTACTTCTTACCCTCACACTAGTACTTCTTACCCTCACACTAGTACTTCTTACCCTCACAATAGTACTTCTTACCCTCACACTAGTACTTCTTACCCTCACACTAGTACTTCTTACCCTCACACTAGTACTTCTTACCCTCACAATAGTACTTCTTACCCTCACACTAGTACTTCTTACCCTCACAATAGTACTTCTTACCCTCACAATAGTACTTCTTACCCAAACACGGCAACGTAATCCCATTCGTCAGTGTGGCTCCTTACCACCGACCAGCATGGCATCGCTTGTAATCAGCGGCGGCAGCATGAAGGAGCGAGGTAATGACAGGCCGTGGCACCCTCCACCCCCTTATACAAAAAGAAGGATCATTATTAATTCCGACAATTCAGTCCACGAACATCATAACACTTCTTTCCCCATAAATATCCACCTTCCATGCCAACTCCGAATAAGGCGCCGAAGCCCGAAGCCTAGAGGTCGGAGATGAGCCAAGTAAGTGCCGGCTGGATAGGAAGTGGATGGTGTAGTGAATCTAAGAATAGTATCAAACTTTCTATTATCAATACTGTGGATGGGGTGAAGAACATTTGATTTCTCATTTATAATGTACTATCATCCATAAAGTTTCTGTAAAAAGTTTTGATGAAAACATTAAAAAAAAAAAAATAATGATATCGACCAATTTCTGATAATTTTACGCTCTCTCTCTCTCTCTCTCTCTCTCTCTCTCTCTCTCTCTCTCTCTCTCTCTCTCTCTCTCTCTCTCTCTCTCTCTCTCTCTCTCTCTCTCTCTCTCTCTCTCTCTCTCTCTCTCTCTCTTTTTTTTTTCTTTTTTTATTTATACCGAGTTACAAAAACATCATACAGAGTATGTTACTATTTACATTACATAAAAATTGTAACATTTACAGGCTAAAGGAGACATAATTAGTGTTCCCTATCTAAAAGCCTAACTCGTGATAATTATGATCTTGCCTTCACCTCGGCAGCCACGCGTTCACAAGTTCCTTGAACTCTTGAACAGTTGTACCACCAAGGCGTGGCTGCGAGGCAAGGAGAGCATTCCACCAGCCGACGTAGACGCAGACGAACTGACGCTGATGGTGCCAAGTACGACAGCGGGGCTGTAGTAGCTCTGCGGGGGCTAGGGAAACGGCTCTTGTAGTAACCTGGGCCCACCGTAGGGGCTGCCGGAGTGTGTGCAGGTGAGGCACCCGCTGTTGATGCACCTTGTACATCACGGTGAGGCCCACTACGTCTCGGCGGTGCTGAAGGCTGTGAAGTCGTGGTTCCTGCCCGGCACCGCTGTCCCTGATGAGCCTCACCGCGCGACCCTGTACCTTGTCAAGGAGAGCCAGGTGCTTGTTGGCCGCGCCGCCCCACCCAAGGCACGCGTACTCCATAGAAGAGCGAACCTGCGCCTTATAGAGGACTTCCAACCCCTTGCTGTGAAGGAGCCATGACATCCTCCTCAGGGATGCCAGCTTCCCCGAAGACTCTCTGGTGAGCCGCTCAATGTGGGCTTTGAAGGTCAGCCTGCAGTCGTAGGTGACCCCCAGCACCTCCACCTCGTTCTGGGGCACCAGCGTCTTCCCATCGCAGATAAGGCGCAGGACTGCACTCGACCTGGAAACATTGAGCAGCTGTGTTTTATGAGGAGCGAATTTTACTTGCCACTTGTTGCCCCAGGCCACGATGTGGCTCAGCGTCGTGTTCATCTGGGCAGCAGTGGCAGTCTCCTCCCCTGTAGAGCGGGAGCCCGGGGGGGGGGTCAGCTTAGCTGGAAAGCTAACCAATTTGTCTGTGTATAGCAACGTTCTACATACTTCCCTATACCGAGAAATGGATTTCTGCCGGTCACACGCTGGTGGGCGTGGTCTGCAGGGTCAAAAACAAGGTACTAAAAAATTGAGCTAGATTAGCTCTGTTATGTAACCATTTAAAACTTATCATACCATAATCATCTTGTTTCAATGTAACATTAATGATACATGACAGACATTTTTAGTGGGGGGGTACCCCCGGCAGAAACCAAAAACGAGTACCCAAAAATTGAGCTAGCTCAGCTCACGACCTAACCGATTGAAACCACTCTCTTATTGTTCAGCATTGTCCACTGTATAAGAAATCACCAATGACAGAAACTTTAAGTGGTGGGGAACCTGCGACAGAAGCCTTAAAATGACTACGTCTCTTACCGCTAACTTTCAAATTTCGCCATTTTCCATATTTCGCTAGGCGTCATTTATTCTTAATTTCTAGCATAACTGGTGACTTATATGTGCCAGTGAAAAGAAATGTGTCAATTGCCTTTCATGAGCACATCTAAGTCATCAGTTATGCTAGAAATTCAAAATATATGACGCCTGGCGAAATTTGAAACTTGACGGTAGCAGACTTAGATCACCTTATGAGCTAACTAAATGAAAACAACCCACAAAATGTTCAGCATAATGTTGTGTATCTAGAATAAGTACTACAACATATTTTCAGTGGTGGGATATCCCTGCCAGAAGCCGAGAAAATATGTTTTCTTCTTCCAGGATTTCAACCTTTGACCCCCCACATTTTCTTCTGTTTCTCCCCTCTCGGACGCTGGTCATGTCAGCAGTTTGACCTGTTGCATCTGGTAACACATTTTGATAGGTGTGGCCAACAGTTGTATGCAACGCTGCTCTGTCATCTAACGTTTCTACATTGGCATCGTTATTGTCCCAGATAGAGGCAGTGGCTAAAGTTGGGTCCAACTTAATGTCATCTGGTGCACTGCGGTTGCATGACTCCACTGAATAAGCAAATTCAGTCTCCAATCCTTTTTTTTCACTATAACTGATAATGTGACCTGCCCTGTTTAAAATTTATAATGAAAGATTTGATCCCGTCAGTGAAGCAAGACCAAGGCCCAAGGCTGTGTGCTTCCATGGCTTGACAGGTCCGCGTGTAGTATTAAAAATTGTATCTGATGCCATTGATGTTACCTTGCGGTCAATATTATCCTTATGCACACCACGGAAACTTGGTTTTAGGCCACCTAGGAGAGTGGTGAAGAAAAGTTCTAACGGTGCTGGAATGTCTGGGGCATAATCCTTCAAATGCTGTACTGTAGCTTGGTTTGGTGTCTTGCTTTTATGGCAGTTTCATTATCTGAGATCGAAGATGCAGAGCTGCCCATCGCAACTTGTCATTCTGTTTATGTTCTTCCTCATCACTATGGAGTCTGGACAATGCCTCATCTTCTGGAACATTGGAAGTGAAAATGAAATTACCTCTCCGTTGGTCAGCGAGCTTGACTTTATGTTATTTCCATAATATTCAGTGATCATTCTTTGCAAATTCTGGCCAAAGTAGGATTCAACATTTGCTTGCTCTCCTCCGATGCGTGTATACTCTGCTTGTAGATATCAAGTCAATCAGACAGCAACACTGTCCGCTACTTTTCAATTACCTCACGTTGGATGAATGCACGGAGAGAGGCAAAGGCACTCTTATGGAAAGTTATTGGTGTATGCCTAGATGGCAAACACTCCATTGGAATTTCCTTCTCAGGATAATTACCAGTAGTCTCTAGGAATTTTGAGCGGCAACTTTTGTGATACAATGCATCTGCGGCAATCAGGTCGACACCAGTCCTCACAACAGCTTTGACACGCTCATTTTTGGAGACCTTAGCCCGCTGGTAAATTGATGTACAGCCATCCTTTGTTCTTACATATTGTTTCTGTTTTTCCTTGCCTTTTATCTTTTTTCGAGGCTTCCCACAGAAAATACAATTTTCTTTCAGTTCCTCATCTTTTGGGAGGACACTGATGGTTCGTGTCTGAATTTTAGGTTTTTTGGCAAGGGGTGCACCATCAGTTGCTGAAGCATTTTTTTGACGGATGACAAGAAGTGTGATAATAATGAGTTAATTCCTCATTACTTTGCAGTATCTTTGCAGTAATCTCAGAGTATATATCAGACTTAAGAGTTTTGCGTATAGTAGCAACATTCTTTAATTTGTTCCAAGTCTTTTTATTAGATGTTTTGAGGCCGTTGTCTTCGTCAGCTGATTTCTGGCAGATGGAGCAGTACTGGATACTCGAAGATTCAATCTCCTTGAATGAGAAACACACTGATAATGTTACCGTGGAATGATGACACCCATATATCGGAAAAGTATATAATCTATTGACACAATAACCTTCTCCGATATGTGGGTGCAATTTATCCACACTCATAATTTTCTTGAGACTGAATTATACTGTATCAGTGCATTGTTAGCTCTTTTAGCTCTCAAAGATTAGTGAATGGAGCCATCAAATAACAACTGAGAAAGTGATACTCATTTGTCTTAGTAGAACAAGCTTGCAAGAGTTAACCAGTATCTTCACTTTTTTCCTCTCTACTGGTAAACTCTGGAACTATCTACATGAATCTATATTTCCACCTTCCTAGTACTTGAACTTATCAAAGATAGAAATTTCAAGACACCTGCACCTTTGATTTGCCCTCCCTTTTGGGAATTCCTCTTTTCCCTTGCGGGAACCGACAACTGCCCTTTTTTCTATTTGTATTTGTATGTATGTTTTCTATTGTTTTAAATTTTTTGTTGCCCTTGGCAAGTCGCCTTTGAACATAAAAAAATTATAAAAACAGAATAGACAAAATTAAATATAGTAATGTGATAGTGTACTTTTCTCTAATCATGGGAACATGGCTGACAAAGAAAACCCACCACTTGACTAGTAAGAGAAGTTGACTGATTTGATTCTTGGTGATTCGTCCAACAGTGTTTCTTCTAATTACGAGCGAGCGCGAAGCGCTCGTGAGTCCTCGGTGGATACGGGATTTTTCTCACTTAAGCGGCCGACCCGGCCCGGCCCGGCCCGGTCCGACCGTCACGCTTTTCAGGAGCTTATATCTTTGGAATCCCGCTTCCGATTGACAAGCGGTCTTCGCCAGCTGATAGCCCCATTCAATCCCTTTTGTGCTTGACATGTTTTGTCTCACGTGAGGGGTCAGCATGGCGCGTGGCGCGTGCCGCGTGAGGGGTGTCAGACAACGTTATCTTGCTATAGCTGAGAAACGGCTGTACCGACTAAGTTGAAATTTGGTGTGTGGTTTGAGACCACACACCTAGCAATGTCACACATGTCAAACTCCGGGTGACGCAGCACGTGCGCACGTGCGGTGGGTTTCTACGGGCTCGCTCGTCCCTCGCCGATTAAGGCGTCTTACTGGTATTATACTTGTAGCTCTTGCAGCCATCATGAAGGTAGTCATCTCAGTTGGTATGTTCAATAAGCTACCGTAGATAACAGTAAAGTCGCCACCTGCAGTCATGTCACCAGCCGCCAAATATTACGAATTATAGCACTACTACTGATTTTTATGTGCCACTGAAGATAATACACAGTAGTTTATATCATGACTGTATAATCTACCCTGTTTCAGCGTTGTTTTATGCTTTGTAGCTGCAAGTATATACGGTTTCAAATTTCGCTACGCATTTTTTTTCTCGGGCGACGACGACAGCGGTACGACACTCAGTAAATAAACACTAGATGGCGACTCTACTAATGGTAGCCATTTTGTAGATATTTTTGTAATTTGTTCATTTATAGCCATACTATGTAACAGATGAAGACACAAAATTATACAGACTCTCCAGATAGCCCCTTCTAATTTTCCTGAAATCATGGATGTAGAAATGTAAGTATTAACGCCACCACACTTCTGTAAACAGAAAAAAAAGTTGTCCTGGCGACTTAACTGTTATCTACGGTAAAAGTAATTAAACCAGTGTAATTCTTTCGGAGTGACAGATGCTATGATCGATGTGTGATCATTTTATTGCTGATTCTTAGCAGCATTTATTCATCAAAGCAAATCATACTCATAGTGGAGTATTGATAATGGAAAATCATATTTGATTCATTGGTTATTTCCTGCAACCATAAAACAACTTTAACCTATGTAGGCCTACCCTATGTAGCATTTTTCATTATTCAAAAAGAAAATATGCGCTATCTGGCATAAACACAAATTGTATGCCTACGTATAGCCTGCTTTTCGAGTGTGATTCACAAAACACATTGCCTCCATTTAGGGGTTCAATTTTTTTTTCAATATAAACAGAATGAACGAAACTGACGATTATATTACTCTGCAGAGTAATATATTGAAATAACATGTTTATGACTCAAATTTACAGGCTTAAATATCACATATGATAACAAAAATGATAAAGTAGAAATTGAATTAATGAAGCACCCTAAGCATCGCCAATATAATGCAGGCACACCAGTTAATAATCTTGATCTAAAATATCAAATCCTATGATTATAATTAAACTCTAATTGTGAAAAAAAATCATGATTAAGTATTTAGTAGTCCCCCCTACTGGGAGGGGACTACTTAGTTGTGCACTTACCTTCCTGGATATACCGGTAAATAGACATTAACCGAAATTAATATCTTACATGCCACTTTCACAGGCATTTATATTTGCAGTGGGTGAATCCACAAGGTTAGAAATTACATCAACACTACAAAATCAAAATATTTACCTATCTTCTAGCGGTGAAGAATACCATCGTCCGACTCAGCTGACTCCATTCCTTTTTATTTCTATTCACTGCAGGGAAGGCTTCGCTAAAATTCGCAACCGGGCGAGAGACGTGGTCATCTTAAGGCTTTTGTCGCAGGTTCCCCACCACTTAAAGTTTCTGTCATTGGTGATTTCTTATACAATGGACAATGCTGAGCAATATGAGAGTGGTTTCAATCGGTTAGGTCGTGAGCTGAGCTAGCTCAATTTTTGGGTACTAGTTTTTGCTTTCTGCCAGGGGTACCCCCCCACTAAAAATGTCTGTCATGTATCATTAATGTTACATTGAAACAAGCTGATTATGTTATGATAAGTTTTAAATGGTTACATAACAGAGCTAATCTAGCTCAATTTTTTAGTACCTTGTTTTTGACCCTGCAGACCACGCCCACCAGCGTGTGACCGGCAGAAATCCATTTCTCTGTATAGGGAAGTATGTAGAACGTTGCTATACACAGACAAATTGGTTAGTTTTCCAGCTAAGCTGACCCCCCCGGGCTCCCGGACTACTGGGCCGTAGCTCTGCGTCAGGGTGAGATCATCGGCATAGGCCCTCGAGCTGGGGATTAAATTCAAGAGATCATTAATATAAATATTCCAGAGCAGGGGGCCGAGGCAGCTTCCCTGATAGACTCCTGCTCTGATTGGCTGCAACTCAGACTCCTGCCCATTAATTACCACTTTTAGCTGCCTCGCTCTCAGGTAGTCGCTGAAGAGTTGAAGGAGAGTCCACACCTGCAGCGCGTAGCTTTGTGATGAGGGCTGCGTGCCACACACCCTCAATGTCGAGAGCCACGACAGCAGTGGCCCTCCCTTGGTCCATTTCCGTGGATAACAGCAGATGCAGGTCTGCAGCTGACCTGCCCGGCCTGAATCCAAACTGATTAGTGTTGAGCAGGTGGTGCCTCTCAAGGTGCTCAGTGACTCTCGAAGCCACAATAGTTTCCAGAACCTTACTGAGCACCGGTGTCGTGTGGGTAAGTGTCTGTTTATGAGGGAATGTCTGTTTACTAACAAAGGCAAAGAAAACGGGAGTTGAGGGGAATAATTACTAATATTGACTTGATCAACAAAGGCATGTCCAGGCATACTACGACATCAAACCCGTCTTTATTTATCATTAAAGGGGAGGGGGGGGCCACGAAGTGGAACACTCGCCGACGTCGGCGAGAATTCCTATCGGCGACAGTTATAGGTATGGTTTTGAGCATATATGATATAAGAGGCATTCAATTTCGTACAGAAGTGTCTAAACCACCCGTATATACCCCCATCTCCTGCTCAGAGGACATTTCTGTACGAAATTGAATGCCTCTTAGATCATATATGCTCAAAACCATACCTATAACTTTCGCCGATAGGAATTCTCGCCGATGTCGGCGAGTGCTCCACTTCGTGCCCCCCCCCCCCCTCCCCCTTTAATGATAAATAAAGACGGGTTTGATGTCGTAGTATGCCTGGACATGCCTTTGTTGATCAAGTCAATATTAGTAATTATTCCCCTCAACTCCCGTTTTCTTTGCCTTTGTTAGTTAGACATTCCCTCATAAACAGACACTTACCCACACGACACCGGCAGCAGGGACACGTCTCTCTCTCTCTCTCTCTCTCTCTCTCTCTCTCTCTCTCTCTCTCTCTCTCTCTCTCTCTCTCTCTCTCTCTCTCTCTCTCTCTCTCTCTCTCTCTCTCTCTCTCTCTATATATATATATATATATATATATATATATATATATATATATATATATATTTATCTATATATCTATATTATCTATATATCTATCTTTATACATCTATATAATAGAGATAGATGGATAGATAGATAGGGTGACTCCGAGCGCACCACGCGCGGTGGTTCACTTGTTTATTCTAGGCAAGTGAATGTTTTGCTGCAGAACTCTAGCTATTCATCAAGAAACTTTGTTTGCCAGCCTGTGGGGCTTTATAAAATGTGTGCTTATAGCGCCTATAGGCAGTGACCTCCAGGACTCGGATGATAGGCCCTGCAGGTTCACTTGAGGGCTGTGATGACGTGATATCAAGGATATCACGGAGGACAGACAGGCATGATTTTTATAGCGGTGCCTGTGATTAGAGGCTCATGCCGCCCCCCTGTGTCCTCCGATGCACTCGCCGTCGAAGGTAGAGTTAATGGGCAGCATGTAAGTGTTCTTAGGCCACTCGATGATCGCCGAAAGATTTTGTGGCTCGTGACAGGATTCGAACTCGGTACACCAAGCTTGCCATTTCCATAAGAACATAAGAACATAAGAATATAAGAAAATAAGGAAACTACAAGAGGCCGTGAGGCCTACACGTGGTAGTTCCTGTTACCTAACACTACCTACATCCACCTTTCCTCCCCATCCATGAACCTGTCCAGCCCCTATTTAAAGCTCCCTAATGACTCTGCACTAACTACCTATCTACTGAGTCCATTCCAATCATTCACCACCCTATTTGTGAACCAGTTTTTCCCTATTTATTTTTTACATCTACGCTTTTCCAGCTTGAATCCGTTACTTCTTGTTATACCCTGGTTAATAGCCGTAAGAACTTTTCCTACCTCTCCTTTATTAAATCCCTTTATCCACTTAAAAACTTCTATCAGATCGCCCCTTACTCTGCGTCTCTCGAGTGAGTGTAACTTTAATAGCCTCAATCTCTTCTCATAACTAAAGTTACGCATCCCTTGAATAATTTTTGTCATCCTTCTCTGCACTGATTCTAACAAGGCTATATTCATCCTGTAATATGGAGACTAAACCTGAACCGCATGGTCTAGGTGAGGTCTGACTAGAGCCAGATAAAGCTTTAGAATAACTTCCGCACTTCTACTTTTAACACTTCTGGTAATGAATCCTAACACTCTATTAGCTCTAATAGTTCCAGACTCTAACCACTCGGCCACCGCCTCCCCAAGTATTATCAAGTATTAGTTACCTACACATGGAGAGAAAATGATGTAAATAAAGGAATATTCTAAAACCACCTAATTTCACCGTCTCCCTCCTTTGATTAAAACTAGTTGGCATTGTTCATTACACACAGAGTGAAACCATAGAATGAACGTTCTTCCTCTTGGTAAAAGGAAAAGTGGATGATGTGGTGACTGGTGAATCTAAAAATAGTATCAAACTTTCTCCTATCAATACTTTGGATGGGGAGAAGAACATTTAATTTCCCATTTATGATGTACTATTGGTAGTAGTATATGAAAAGTAGAGTTTTTCAAGAAGAAAAAAAGAACTAAATTTAGGGTCTAAGCTAACCTCCTTAATAAAGAAGTACCTGAGCTGTAAGAAAGAATAGGAAAAATAATGATC
Organism: Chionoecetes opilio; assembly: GCA_016584305.1. Lineage (NCBI taxonomy): Eukaryota > Metazoa > Arthropoda > Malacostraca > Decapoda > Majidae > Chionoecetes > Chionoecetes opilio. The sequence continues at coordinate 386,710 of JACEEZ010018794.1, forward strand.
AGGGAAAGGATTAAATCGGCGTGACGAGACCCTGTTTGGTGCCGACACATACATACAAGTCTTCCAGCTTGAAACCAATCAACAAGGAAAAGAAGGAGGAAAAACAAAAGCAATAGAATGAAAAGTATGAAATCTACACAGATATATGGAAGGATGACTGGAAAAAAAGGAGAAAATAGAGAAAAGAACATGGTTGAACAAGAGAACAAGAAGTAGGAAGAGTTGAAAGAACAACAAAAATACGGTGAAGCTGATGAAGACCAAACGGTGAGGAAGAGTAGACAGAACAGAAGGAAAAGGTATCAAGAAAGAGTGCGACTATCAGGAGGTAAAAGCATAACAGGAGGAGGAGAAAGAGAAGGAAAAGAAGAAGGAGGAAGAGGAATACATAGGAATACATAGGATACATAGGAATACATAGGAATACATAGGAATACATAGAATAACAAACCAGGAGACCTATTGGTCTATAACGAGGGTATCTGCTGAACTACATACTACTAACTATCAACTACATGTAATAGGACAGTTGGAAAAGGATACAATGTCCCTAAAGAAGATAGGAATATGGAAGTTTCGTAGTGAAGAATGATAGGATATGAAGTATGCTAACTACAACTACCATTAACACTAATCGATCCGCTGGAAAATATAGTATAAATTCGCAGGGCAATATCAAGACCCATTTACTTTACAGTATGCGTCTAGTCTGTTTTTAAATGAAGCTATCGTGCTGGCTTTGACAAAATTTGCTGGCGATTTGTTTCATAGATTAACAACTCTACCATTGAAATAATTTTTACGGAGATCTGTGATGAAACGTTGACCATTCAGTTTTAAACCGTTGTTTCTTGTTGTCACGTGAGGAGAAAGCTCGAATAGGTTCTCTTGATTAGCATCATATCTTTTCAGGATCTTAAAGATTTCTATCAAGTCCCCACGGATTCTGCGATCCTTTAAGGAAAACATAATATTATTAAGTTTCCGCAGTCTGTCTTCATAAGATGAATTTCGCAGAGATGGAATCAGTTTGGTTACTCTTCTTTGAACTGATTCCAATTTGGCTTGATCTTTTACGAAACAAGGCGATCAGAATTGAACAGCATATTCTAAGTGCGGCCTAACCAATGACGTGTATAATTGTGTCATTACTTTTGGAATTTTATGTTCAAAGTTGCGTTCAATGAAACCCAACATAATATTCGCCTTTTTATTGGCAGCCAATGCGTACTCGTTTTAAGATTTTTAAGATTAATGATGACACCTAAATCCTTTTTCTGCTGAACTTCAGTTAACGACTTATTTTGCATTTGATAGTTATATTTGAGGTTATCGTTACCTATATGTATTACTTTACATCTCTCGGAATTAAATTTCAATAGCCATTTATACCTCCAATCCGATAGTTTATCTAGATCGCGTTGTATGAGTTCACAGTTTTCTCTAGCATATGCTGTGCCGCCTAATTTGGTGTCATCAGCAGGAAGAATAGGAGGAGGAGGAGGAGGAGGAGGAGGAGGAGGAGGAGGAGGAGGAGGATTTACATAGGATTACATAGGAATAACAGACACCAGGAGACCTATTGGTCCATGACGAGGGTATCTGCTGAAACTACATACTACTAACTATCAACTACATGTAAGAAAACAGTTGGAAAATGATACCATGTCCCTAAAAAATAGGAACATGGAAGTTTCGTAGTGCAGAAAGATAGGGTATGAAATATACTAACTATAACTACCACTACCACTACCACTACAACTAATCGATACGGGGGACTAGATACGAAATCGCACTATCAATATCCATTTACTTTACAGTGCGCGTCAAGTCTGTTTTTAAATGTAGTTATTGTGCTGGCTCCGACAACATTTGCTGGTAACTTGTTCCATCGATCAACGACTCTAACATTGAAATAATTTTTACGGAGATCGGTGATGCAACGTTGACCTTTTAGTTTTAAACCATTATTTCTTGTTGTCACTTGAGTTGAAAGTTCGAATAGGTTCTCCTGATTAATGACATCAAATCCTTTTAGGATCTTAAAGGTTTCTATCAAGTCCCCACGGATTCTTCGATCCTTTAAGGAAAACATATTAAGTTTCCGCAGTCTCTCTTCATAAGATGAATTTCGCAGAGATGGAATTTGTTTGGTTGCTCTTCTTTGCACTGATTCCAATTTGGCTTGATCTTTTACGAAACAGGGCGACCAGAATTGAACGGCATATTCCAAGTGCGGCCTAACCAAGGACGTGTATTTAAATTTTGTCATCACTTTCGGAGTTTTATGTTCAAAGTTGCGTTTAATAAAGCCCAACATCATATTTGCCTTTTTACTGGCAGCTAGGCAATGCGGACTGGTTTTCAGATCATTACTGATGATGACACCTAAATCCTTTTCCTGCTGTACTTCAGTTAACGATTTATTTTGCATTTGATAGTTATATTTGAGGTTATCGTTGCCTATATGCATTACTTTACATTTATCGGAATTGAATTTTGATAGCCATTTGTCACTCCAATCTGATAGTTTGTTGAGATCACTTTGTATGAGTTCGCAGTTTTCTCTAGTATATGCTTTACCGCCTAATTTGGTGTCATCTGCAAATTTCGATATTTTAGATACAAGTCCGCAGTCCAGATCGTTGATATATATCAGAAAAAGAGTAGGATCCAAGACCGAGCCCTGAGGCACCCCACTAGTAACATCTAACCAATCAGATGCCTCGCCATTTATTACTACCCGTTGTTTACGATTTGAAAGCCAATCGCCAATCCATGAACATAATTGCTCTCCTAAGCCATGTGCCCTTAGCTTGGTCAACAGTCGCTTATGGGGAACTGTATCGAAAGCTTTCTGAAAATCAAGGTATATTACATCCGAGGGAATTTTAGCGTCCCAGTTTGAATAAATGACATTAAAAAAATCCAGTAGGTTTGTTAAGCAGGATCTTTTATTTCGAAATCCATGCTGGGAGTTTAGTATTGAGTTATTTTCATCGAGAAAAGACACTATTTTATCCCGCAATATTTTCTCAAATAGTTTAACAATCACAGACGTTAGACTAATTGGGCGATAATTACTTGCTAGGCTCTTACTCTCTTTCTTGAATATCGGTGTCACATTAGATAATTTCCACATACTAGGAACATTTTTGTCCATTAGCGATTTATTGAGCATAATCTTTAACGGGAGCGAAAGTTGACTGTGACATTCGCGAAGTAATCGCGGCGAAATTTCGTCCACCCCCACGGATTTTGCTGGGTCGAGTTTCTGCAATACTTTGATATTCGTCTACTGTATCTCTCCTATTCAATCATATCACTTTGAGTCCCATACATGGTTACTGGTTCTGGTATGAGCTTTCGTCTTCTTTAATAAATACCGCTTTTAAAGTACATTGAGAAAAGGAATGCATGCTCTTATATATTTACAAAGATGAGAGGAGAGGAAGGAGGAGGGAAGGGGAGGAGGAAAAGGAGGAGGGGGAAAGGGAGGGGCAGGAGGTGGGAATGGGGGGAGGAGAGGTAAGGATAAAATAGAAGGAAAAGGATAAGAAGAAGAAATAAGAGGAGGAAATTGTTGCTCTTCTGCTTACCATGTTCCTGCATAGGCCCGAAAAGGAACTGTCAGACTCAGTATATATTTGAATAATGAAGATATCTGATTATGGAATTAGTGAACTGAATGAAATACGCAACGTGTATATTTCCATATCGTCAGTAAAATGTCCTTTGGCAGCTAAATTCTGAAGATACCTTAACTTTTATACCAAACACAATGAAAACACACATTGATTACAAGTGGCTCCTGTGTTGACCGTGTCCGTACGCAATGAACTGCCATAATAGTACTGATACCAGAATATTAGTTTGAATATTTATCTTATCTATACATATTTATAATTCTGAATTATTATTAAACACTGATTTCGTAAGAGAATATAAAATAAATGTTTCACACCTGTACCTCCGCTCTCGTTTGTCTTTTCATGTTGCTATAAATTTACAACTCCCGCTTCAAACACCGCTTCGCCGCGTCCTCCGCTTCACTGCGACTCTTTTTTTTTTTTTTTTTTTTTTTTTTCGGGCCTCCAGCAGGGGAGGACCACGGGCTAGCTTGAGCCCGTCAGAGAGATGCGTTTGAAAAAAGAGAGACTGCGACTCACGGCCACCGCTTCGCGTCTGACGCCCGCCGCTCTGGTGATTCCTCGCTTATCTTTGTTTCAAAATGACAATGGATTTATTGTTGAGACTCACACGTAACGAAAGGAAAATTTGATGAGAGGTACACACAAGTATAGCCCCTGCATTGCTTCTCTCTTCTCTCCTCTCTCTCTCCTTCCTCTCTCAATTTCCCTCCTCTCTTTTTCTTCTCGCTTCCCCCTTCTCTCTCTCTCTCTCTCTCTCTCCTCTCTTCTCTCTCTTCCTGTCTGTCTGTCGTTCTGTCTGCCCCTGTCTGTCTGTCTGTCTGCCCTGTCTGCTCTCTTTTCCCTCCTCTCTCTCTCTCCTCTTCTCTCTCTCTCTCTCTCTCTCTCGTCTCTCCTCTCTCCTCTCTCTTTTTTCTTTTTCTTTTTTTATTTAAGCAGCTTACATCATGGTTGACATGGGGTTCCCAATTGGTAAGGAGGTTGATGAAGGCATTAAGTGGCAGAAGCTAAAGATGTCCCCTGTCCCGGGACATCTATCCGAAAGCAATGCCTTGTAAGATAATAACTAGTAGAAAATTAAGTACACAGTGTTACAGGCTGGGGGTCACTTTCCGTCACAGGCACTTGTCAGGCGCACTATTGATACGTACACTGTATGTCATTGTGTCCTACTAAGTGTCAATGTGTGTCACTATGTGTGTGTCACTGTGTCACTGGGGTGTCACTAATGACACAACACTGTATCCACCCCTTTACGATAACTAAGGCAATGTAAGCGGCACCATCTGTGGGCCGCCACCTTCACCTGCTTGGGTATCATGGCCACGACATCCACCTTCAAACCGTGAAGGCGTTCCACAGTGTCGCTGTGGCCCAAGTAAAGGCTTGCTGTCCCATCACGGTGTGGGTCCTTGGCCCTCGAGGAGATAACCTGACACTACCGTCCCTCTAGTGCGCACAGCCCTCCTCCACGGGCCCCCGAGTCCTGCAAGGGTTTGGGAAGTGTTGCACCTGGGCCTTGTGCAACACTGTGAGGGCACCGACTCTCCTCCGGTGCCCCAGACTGTCAAGCGGGGAGCGGGGATCATCCCGCCACTGCTCCTGCTGTAGTCGTTGTTGTTGTTGTTGCTGGTGTTGTTGGAGCTGCAGCTGATTTTGGGTTTTGTTGTCGTCGCTGCTGTTTGCCGCCAAACTGTTGCCTGGGGCGACGTTTCCATGTGATGTTGGTTTTTGATTTTTGATCGGCGGTTTGGGTGTATGAGGCGCTCAGCACGTCTCTGCACTTTGTCCCACAGTGACAGGTGGCACGGGGGGCATTACTCATCCAGGTGAGAGGAAAAATACTCCATGACGGGCCTCATTTGGGGCCCTTGTACAGCCGCCTGAGGCCATCAGCGTCGAGCAGGTGCCTTACTCGGCTTTAGGAGAGTCCCCTCATTGAGCTCGACCCCGCCACTGTCTCCCAGGTGGCGATCAAAGTTGAGCTTTAGGTCAACCTCCACCCCAGGATGTTGATGGAGTCCTTGATGGCAAGGGTTCGTCCCCCAAACTTCAGCTTCCCCTCGAGAAGCCTGGAGTCCTCCCTCGAACGTGATATAACCATGGCCTGGGTCTTCTCGGCAGCAAACTGGACTTGCCACCGTCTTCCCCCCAGGGCCCTGATGTCACCAAGTTGACGGTTGGCGTCATATATCACGTTCGCAGTCTCCTCTCTGTTGTAGGGGTGGACAACGGTGCAGTCGTCAGCATAGGCAGACGCCACAGGGAGGCTTTGGAGGAGGTCATTGAAATAAATGTTCCACAGGATTGGGGTCCAGGACCGATCCCTGTGGAACGGAAGCCTCCACCGGGTATGTGGGTGACGTGCTCCCCTTCACCACCACCCTCAGACTCCGGCTGTGGGAGGTAGCTCGAGAACAGCGCCAAGGTGTCCCGTGATGCCGAACTGTTCGAGCTTTGCCAAGGAGGCCCTTGTGCCACACACAGTCAAAGGCCCCGGCGATGTCCAGGGCAAACACCACGATGGGGGGCCAGAGTCCAGGGAGTCCTGCCATGATTTGGAGAGCAGGAGAAGCAGGTCCGAGGCGGAGCGTCCCTTTCCTAAACCCGTACTGTCTAGGGACATCAGGTGGTGCTCCTCTAGGTGGCGGGTCAGTTGCTCTGCAATTTAAACCTTTCTAAAATCTTGCTGACAACTGACAGGAGCGAGATTGGACCCATAATTGGCTGGATCAGTCCTCTCCTTTTTCTTGTGTACAGGCGTGACACGAGCCTGTTCCACAGGCTTGGCCAGGCGTCCGTTTTTGGGGGCACTGCTGAAAGATGTGCGTGAGGGGCCTTGTTTAGCTCGTCTGCACAGTGCTTGAGCAGGAAGGGACTCACACCCCTCAGTTTCCAGGCGCCTTTTTGGTGTTGAAGGTGCGCAGGAGGCGGGCCACGTTGTCCTCCGTGACCACCGGGCTATCCAGGCCCAGGTGACACATACGGGTTGGGGACGAGGGGGCTGCCTCTCAGGGTCCTGTGTCGTCCCTCTTCCTGCTGAAGTGCGTCGCCAGGAGGTTTGCCCTTCTCCTGGTTTTTTTACCACCCAGTCTCCTGCTGGTGTGATGAGGGGCCCGGGGTCCTCTCCTGGGTGACGGTGCCTTTTTCTCTCCTTCACCAAGGACCACCATTTCTTGGGGTCAACTTGACTGGAGGCTAGTTTCCTCCCGACGTCTTTTCCCACCTGTTTTCCCAGCCCATGAAGCTGTCCTGGTCATGGCCTTACAGGCGGCACGATGCAGGGCCTTGTTTCCTCTGTTTTGGGGCGGCGCTTTAGGCGCACCCAGGGCCTTGTATTTATCCTCCGCGGCGAGGCGACACCTGAAACCGAACCCGGCTGGTCTCGGGGGCTCAGCCTCATACACCCTATTTGGAACGTGTTGGTCCCGCGCGGCAAGGAGAATGGCGGTGAAGGTTGGCGACATTGTGATCCACGGCACCGCAGAGCGCGGCGGCCCATCAGTGTCCCGACAGGACGTGCTTTATGGCCAGCCAGTCAGCTCTATCCCACAGCCAAATGACCCGCTGGCATGTTTTCCTCGCTGGCGGGGTCTAGGCCAATGTGGGAGAGCATGCGTTGTAATCAGAAGTTGGCCCCACTTTGTTCAGCTGGCTGCACTGCACTGAATCTGCAGGTAGATCAGTGAGCACAGGGTCCAGAGAGCCTCTCGTACGTGTGGTGGGAAGGTGACGTGATTGGTGAGCCCATGGACCACTGTGTCAACTCTGTGAAGGCCCTTTTCACCAAAGTGCTGATTCAGGTCGCCCACGATAACGCTGTTCTGGCAGTCGCGGTGTGGCCATGATGGTGTCCAGCTGGTCGGTGAGGAAGGCGAAGGGCGCTGCGCCGTGCCATTTGTGGGCGGTAAAGGCGCATAACGGAAGGGACTTTTGTCTGTGAGGAGAAAGCGGAAGAAATCGCTTCTATCTCCTCGGGACAGGGGCAGGCAGTAACTGAAGCTGCAGTCCCTCGCGGTGACACCAGCTACACCGCCGCCCCGTCCGGTTTCCTCGATCACGACGCATCCAGTGACAATATTTCCCCGGGGTTCTGTCACATTATGTCACACACTCTCAGTCAGGAATGTCTCGACGGCCACCACGACGTCAGCTTTGTTCCTGAGGACGGTGTGTGTTAGCTCGCCGACGTTCGTCCTGAAGCCACGAACATTTGGCAACAGGATCTTGAGGCCAGCATGGGGCCATTTTCCTTGCCCTTAGCGATGGTTGGGGAGGCGGCAGCAGCGTGAGGCTGTGGTGTAAGCATCTGTGGCTGATGCTGTGATGGGTGGAGTGGGCTGGGGAGGAGAGGATTGGGGAGGAGCGGGATTCGTTCAGTGAGCAGGGCCCTGAAGAATCGTTCCTGCCTTGCTTCAGCTGCGCGAGTGAAGCAGTTGTCTATGGTATGACCTGAGCGCAGACAATAATCACAGGTTAGGCTTCGTCTTTCCTCAGCCTGCCGTTTACGGCAAAGGTCGCGAGTATGACCCCTTTTCTCACAGTATTCACAGACGATGGCGGTGCAGTGATGTCTGGTGTGACCTCGCTGAAGGCACTTTCCACAATGCGGAAGGTTTTGTCCGCCCCGGGAGTGAGTGCTGGCGGAGTCGTAGTTTGTGGCGGGGCGTCTATAGTTGCCGCCGCTAGAACTATAACGGCGCCTCCTTTCATAGGAGGGACTATGACCGCGATTATTGTGGGCACGGGCGACTCCCCTGATCGGGGAGTTCGGGATGGGAGCGGCTTTTCGAGGCTGCGTCTCCCGTGGGGGGTTGGTGGGGAGGTCTAGTCGGGGAAGGTCGGCCGATGGAGCTTGAGTACCGCGGGCCGGGGGGTGAGGTGTGTTGTTGTCGAGCCCGGCACCTCCGCTGGCTGGGTCGTGTGAGATAATATGAAGAGGGCGGGGTTTCCCCGACTCCCACTACGCCTTCAATTCAGGATTTGCGCCACAAGCCGCGCCCCAGTCAGAGTCAATTTTGCTGGGGAGGGCACTAGTCGCCTGAGTGACAACAGGGGTGTCAGCGTGCAATGGGATGGAGGCGAGGCCGTCGACTTTCGTCAGGGCGCCTGCTAAGAAGGCGCGAAGATCAACGACTCCCTCTTTCTGCTTCCTGAAGTCGTTATTCTCTGCCTTGAGAGAAGCGTTTTCAGCCAGAATCCTTCCAAGGAACTCTCCTAGTTCAACAGGTGGAAGGGAGACCAGCTCTGCTATGAAGACCTGGTCCTCAGGGAATGGCCCTCTCTCTCTCTCTCTCTCTCTCTCTCTCTCTCTCTCTCTCTCTCTCTCTCATCTCTCTCTCTCTTCTTTCTCGTCTCTCTCTCTCTCTCTCTCTCTCTCTCTCTTCTCTCTCTCTCTCTCTCTCTCTCTCTCTCTCTCTCTCTCTCTCTCTCTCTCTCTCTCTCTCTCTCTCTCCATAATATAGCACATGGGGAGACGGTAGCGGATTGGTTAGCGTCTCCGACTGGCGTTCTCGGTGACCCGAGTTCGATCCCAGAAGAAAACCAAAACCTTTCTGCACCGTCGAGTGGCCTAAGAACACCCACATGTCCTGCCCATCAACTCTACCTTCGATTGCGAGTGCATCGGAGGACACAGGGGGTCGGCATGAGCCTCTAATCACAGGCGTCACTATAAAAATCCTGCCTGCGCCACCACGGGCGAGGACCAACCATCAGAGCCCTCAAGTGAACCTCCAGAGCCTACCATCCGAGCCCTGGGTCACCACTGCCTACAGGCGCTATAGGCACAAATGTAAAAAAACAAAAACAAAAAAACAACAACATAATATACCATATACCATAATAACAACTGCATAACGTCGTTAGGGATGAAGGCTGGATGTACAGATGCGGCTGTTCGTGGGGATGGAGGAGGGAAGGGAGGCCGTGCGACTCACTTGGAAACGGTGATCGGTGGAGTAAAACCGTGCGTCGCAGTGTACGAGTCCTGTATCCGTGCCGAATGTCGAAGTATACAGCTGCAAACCAACCCTTACTGTTATTTGAGTTGATTAGATTGCAATGTACGTTTTGAATGTAAAAAAAAAAAATTTTAAAAGTAAACTAAATAATTGCATCAAGATTCCCAACCTAATTTAATATCAGATTCAAAATGAGGTATGCTGTATTTTGCAAAATAGACAAATGCGGAATCATTAGGAAAAGGTTAATGAACTAATCCTGAAAAAGTTCCATGAAAAGGATGTTTTTAGAAACGATGTGTCGCCGCATACTGCTGAACAAAGAAAATCTCGCCTGCGTCATGACATGATGAAACGAAGACGACAAACTTTTCAACTCTGTCTCTCCACTATATGTATACAGAAGGTAGCTTGCGTACGAATAGGTCAGAAATGAGCAATGTGGGAGTTTTGCAGAATCCTAACGTCATATAGCAACACAAGAAAAGAAAATATATGTGCTTCGATGAAATGATCCTTTGTTAAGAAAATGGAATGACGATCTTGAAGAAGAAATATTTTAAACAGATGAGGACGTAGACAAATAACATGGAAGAAAAATAAACGGCTTAAACTGAGTACAGCATCGACGTGGTGGAAGAAGTGAGGAAATAGTTTCATGAGGAACAGTGAAAAAGTGACTCAATATTGCACTCAACCACAGCTTGATAGTCACTTGACATTCCCTCTTGGAAATTAATGGAATGTGAGCTTCCATCCATGGAAAGGGTTACACATGATTTGATTACGCATGAATTCTTTCGTATATATGGCCGGCCCATTATACCATGTGATTTTTTTTCCTATGGCTCTATTTTTTCTTGAATATGCCTCTCACACACTTTGTTCAGAATTGGAAAATAATTTATGACGTTGATAACGATCTACAGTGCATTGTGATAGTTTCCATACAGTCTTTTTGAATAATTAACAACCCATTAATTCCTTCGTATCTTTACGTTTATAACGTATGCATTTGTAAAATGCCAAAAGACATTTTTATCCAATCAACAATAATTTTCTAGCACCTCACCTGCAATAATTATATGTTAGGGTTATTGACAAATAGCAATGATAACCAAGCAACACTATATAACACTATATCAACACTATATAACACTATATCACAGGTGAGAGCGTGCTTACCAAGTCACCACTGAAAGGTGAGATGCGAGGTATTTTGTCTCTTTGAAAATTTTGGCCAAAGATATATCTATGTTCTGGTATCGCAAATATGAAAATGAACGCGTGGCAAAACCTCATTTCTTCAGGTACGGCATATAATTAAAATAATCTCTTATTTGCGCATTCGGAACAGAATTAGTCTTCATCGATATAATTCAGGATGTAAACAAAATCCATAACAAAATATTTTGAATTAATTTGCATACTCAGCAAGAATGTCAATAAAGCACTTCATTTATTCAATCTTTGGATGAGAAATCAACAACGAACGAACGCCTAGCAAGTCCTCGACCGTTTCTGAAGAAAGCCAAGACAAAGCTATGTTACTAAGAAGAAAAAGTAATAGCTAATTAATTCAATTGAAATAGAAAAACAATTCTCAAAACCAAAGGTAAAGTACAACTATCCACTACTACAGAAAAGTGATATGAAACCATTTGTCACGAACAGGAACGAGGAGACCGCGAAGTGTATATATGCGTAAATCCGTACGCAAATAACTTGACGCACACAAACTAACAAACACATAAACACACACATGCACGCACACACACACACACACATACACACCGCACCGATGGTCAGGTTGATAGCGTGCTGGCCTGCCATTCTGTGGTAGACGGTTCGAATCCTCGCTGCTCCCGGGGATTTTTCACTGGCAAATTCGGGCGGTTACTGTTCCCCTTGAACAAGGGGATTGGGGTGTGTGGTGTGTGAGGTCCCAGCATTGCCCAAAGATCGGTAATAATGAGCTCCAAGCTCGCACCGGGAGGATGAAACTGGCGATCGCGAGTCTGACTCGCGTGGAGAAGACCGTGGGTGAATAACCCACACACACACACATCGCCTCGTTCTCTACTAATATCATTCAATAATCTATCGTCCATGCCATGACGGAGAAAAAATCTGCCACACATTGATGAAGCCGGTAAAATATGATTTATATTTTATATTCATTACATAATTGTATTTCCAATCTTATCAAATATATATATTGCATTGCTTGGCAGCGTTGAATAAATTTACTTAGAATTGAATTCATGCCCGGTCAAGAACAAAAAAAAAAGTATAAATATGTTTTACTCTGTGAACATTATAAAAACACTCTCGGTATAAGCAACAGTACAACACCAGACTGAAAAAGCCGTCGTATACAAGGAGTAAAACAAAACAATCCATGTACTCGATCACTTGTACTCGATCACTTGTACCCGAACACTTTTTGTCTCCACTTGTCCATAAAAGACCACTGAACACGTACCATGAGTAAATGTTTTCCCAGAATAACAAACTTTACGCATGGAATAGTAAATCCGTCACGTCAATTTTTTTCGAGCTACCAGTCATATTCTATCACCAGGCACAATATATGTCTGTGTGTGTGTGTGTGTGTGTGTGTATGTGTGTGTGTGTGTGTGTGTGTGTGTGTGTGTGTGTGTGTGTGTGTGTGTGTGCGTGTGTGTGTGTGTGTGTGTATGTGTGTGTGTGTGTGTGTGTGTGTGTGTGTGTGTGTGTGTGTGTGTGTGTGTGTGTGTGTGTGTGTGTGATTGGAGATGATGGGGTAGTGATGGGGGATGATGGGTAGTGATGAGGGTGGTGGGTGATGACGTTTGTGGTAGTAGTAGAAGTAGTAGTTAAAGTAGAAGTAGCAGTAGTAGTAAAAGTGTTAGTAGTAGCAGTGATAGTAATGGTGGTAGTATTAGTAGTATTAGTATAGTAGTAGTAGTAGTAGTAGTAGTAGTAGTAGTAGTAGTAGTAGTAGTAGTAGTAGTAGTAATAGTAGTAGTAGTAGTAGTAGTAGTAGTAGTAGTAGTAGTAGTAGTAGTAGTAGTAGTAGTAGTAGTAGTAGTAGTAGTATGTACGACTACTAGTTATAGTAACAGTAGTAATGGTAGTTGTAGTAGTAGTAGTTGTAGTTGATGTTGCTGTTAATGTTCATGTTTTGCTGTGGTTGTTATCGCTGCTGCACCTGTAGGAGTAGTGGCAGTAGTAGCAGCAGTGTTCATAGAAGTGAGAATAAGAGGAAAAGGAGGGGAAGGTGGAGCAGGAGCAGTAGTCTGGTAAGGAGATAAAATACGGAGACCATTCCTTGATGTTGCAAGGCCTCACAGACGCACTCTGGATTTAGCTAAATAACATTCCACTCCAAAAAAGTCTACTCTTTAGAAAGTAAGGTGTTAAGACAAAACTGGCAAGAGAAAAACACTCTTGATTTAATGTAATGTCAACGACTTTTCCACATGCCATGATTATCACTCTTTTCTTTTTTATCATTTACTGTAAATTTTCCAACACAATTTTGACAAAGTGCACTCTCTGCTTGCTAAAATTTTGTGTTGTATAAATTTTCTAAACATTTTTTCGTACTCACCATATTGTGACGTTCATTCACTATTGCATTATAATTTTGCGATGTTCTCAGAGTGTTTATCGACCAAAGTGCGTAACGTAATGTAACAAAACAAAACACACAACCCACAGCTTCAACTCAACGTCAGTCCAACATTAACAAATTTTATGAGAGTTTAAACTGAAATGTGATTACAAAGACTATATTAAAATCATATTCTGGTTCCAAGAGTTTAGTGTTCCTCAAAAGTTTAGAGGTGTTACTCAAGGGATTAGAGTGACTTAGACGTTAACCGATGCAAAATTTCGAATCTTGATGGTGCTTTAAACGCTTCTGAGCACCAGTGATGAACAAGCCAGAATCCGGAACAATTAACGAGGAAAACATTGAAGCACTCAGAAATGCAAAAAGGTGAGATAAACACTGCTGTTACATTTTGACCCTAAATGTCAAAGAGGTCAGCGGGGTGGTGTTGGGATGAAATATGCAAAGTCATTAGTGGGAAGGGCGTGTGCTCTGTGGAGAAAAAATTGGACACTGCAACTAAAGCGAAATAGAGATGGCAAGAATTACTTCTAGATGATGTGTTATTTTCATCAACTTGTGTCATTAATGTGCTACGTATAGTGAATTTTTAAGTAAACACAACAGGAACAAAATTATTCCTTCACTTACACTTGAATCAAGGACAGGGCAAAAAGGTAAATTAATTCAGTGATAGAATATAGGTCGAGCAAATTATAGAAGAGATTATGTGTTGAGGTGAAATGAAATAGCAGTCCGAGTTATGAAAAAACCTACGTATTGGGATGGATAAGAGGGAAGTAAAGCTGAGTATACTCTGTACCTCGCCAAAGAAATAGCTGTTGGAATCGTGAGTAGTTGGAATCATCGTGAGTAAAGACCATCCGTGAATTTATAACTCAGGTGGAACAAAAGGTTTCAAATTTAACTTATGGTACGAGCACAACCATCTACTAACACACACACACGCACACATATATATATATATATATATATATATTTTATATATATATATATATATATATATATATATATACATATATATATAATATATTATACATACACACACACACACACACACACACACACACACACACACACACACACACACACACACACACACACACACACACACACACACACACACACACACACACATATACACACAAACACACAAACACACACAAACACGCAAACATACACACACACAAACAAAACCACAAATACACACACCCAAACACACAAACACACACACAAACACAGCCACAACCACACAAGTAAAAGCACACACAAACATAAACATTCACACACACGCACACACAAGAACACACCCAAACACACACACACACACACACACACACACACACACACACACACACACACACACACACACACACACACACACACACACACACACACACACACACACACACGCGAACACAAACACAAACACAAACACACAAGCAGTTCAGTATGCATAATTAATTAATCACATCAATAGGTCAACCACCACCTCCTTCATAATATATTGCACTCTATAAAGTTCAAGAGTCAATGTAATAAAGATCTTACACTCCTATGTCATTTATTCACAATACTGTACTGGGGTGAGCTTAGCGTAGTGATGTTCATTATGGCACAAAACTAAAACCTAAATTCAAATAAATTATTTTGTACTTAGACTTAATTCCGACATATGTTTGTGAATCACTGGCAAACTGTTCAATAATGTATGAATAACATAGCTTTCTGCCTCCTTTAGAAATAATTAAATGCGACTCCTGGCAGCGGTAAGGGTCCATGAGTGCTGAACAGAAAACATTACGCAGTTATTCATGTTATCATGTGCACGAGCATCTTAGTCATTACAGATACAGATAGAGAGTTTCTCAATATATTACATTGATTATAGTTATGGCGTACGGGAACTTCTCTATTGATGTCACTCTTCATAATATAATACTGGCAACATGTTACATGAAACAATTCAATTCATTCCACAACCAACACGGACATACAAGGGCAAAGCTCTGTACAGATAAAAGACGAAACAAGAAGCATACATGTGATGTCATCGATGTATTTGAAGAAAAAAAGACAAATTCACATGAAAAATTGAAATCAAGAATAATTAATGAAATCTATAAGTTGCGAAACTACATACAAAAAGATACATTATTTCGAACAAGAATATAGATACAAAAGTAGTTTTTTTCGTTATTAAAAAACTTTTGGTATTCATGATTACTTAACGGTACCTTTTGTGAACACAGAGAGAGATGGTGGAAAAGGGAGAGAGAGAAATACAGAATAGACAGAGATAGGAATAGGGAAGCCTGCCTCAATCAATCAATCATTGGGGGCATACGCCGGGGGGCGCGTCGCCTCGCCCACCCTACGACGCCACTCCCGGGGGTCACCACGCGCGAGTTCCCATGCAGGCTCCTTTCCCATACCAAGCAGCTCTCGACAAGAAACATCAACTTGCCCCAGCCACGAGCCTTGTGGACGCCCCCTTGGCCTCCTCTACGCCGGATTGTCTCTTACAGATACAACCCGATGGGAAGGATCGGTTTCAGGGTAGCGTGCCACATGCCCATACAGCTGAAGTTGGCGCTGACGGACTATGCAGGTAATAGGCCTCGATTCAGTCTCATGGTGCAATCGCTGATTTGACACGTAATAATCCCAGCGATACCCCATGATTCTGCGAAGACACTTATTACCAAAGGCATTGATTCGTCTCTTCAAGTCACTGTTTAGTGTCCATGTCTCACAACCATAGAGTAAGACAGGGATCACAAGCGACTTGAAGATCCGGATCTTTGTCCTCCTGCACAGGTACCGACAACGCCAAATACTCCCGCTGAGCGAGTCCATAACACCGTGGGCTATGCCAATCCGCCGTAAGGCTTCTTGACGTGACCCGCCGTCATTGTGGACTGCGCTACCAAGGTATGTAAAACTTTCCAAGATCTCAATGTCCTCGCCACACGCATGAACAGACTGTACTGCTTCATCTAGTAAGTCTCCAAACACCTGGACCTTGGTCTTGAGCCAGGAGACCTCAAGTCCCAAAGGCTTTGCCTCCTCGTGCAGCGCCTCGAGAGCCATCACCAGGACCTCCAGCGACTCAGCAAAGATTACTGCATCATCGGCAAAAACAAGATCAGTGATCTTGGTGTTGCCGATGGATGCTCCACAATCACTTTGATCTACAACCTTGTCCAATACCCAGTCCATACAAGCGTTGAAAAGTGATGGGGCAAGGACGCACCCTTGCCTCACTCCTGTATTCACAGGAAAGAAGCTGGATACACCTACTCCACACTTCACAGCACTCTCAGTCCCAGAATACAGACCAGTTATCAAACCAATAGTCCTTGCAGGAATCCCTCGAAGTCGCAGAAGATCCCAGAGTGACTCACGATGCACTGAGTCAAACGCCTTCTTGAGATCAACATAGGCTGCAAGCATCCCCTGTCGAAACTCACGTCGGCGTTCCACCAGGACACGAAGCGCTAGGAGCCTGCCTCGAAGCCTCAAAAATCTATGTGGCCAATATGAGAGTTATTCATTATTATATTTTAAGTGAATTTTCTAATCACCCAAATTCCTTACATGACAAAAAAACGATAAGAAAGATTATGGGAAGGAGAACTGCGAGATAGGAGATTGGAAAGGAGAAGGAGGTAGAGAACAACAACGGGAACAGCGACAAATATAAAAGATATTATTTCAGATGAACACTGAATTCACTTTGGTGGACGAAACAATTTTTTTCTGGAGAGTTTTAATGAGTTTTGAATTATTCTGTTGACCGTTTCAGTCGCATTTTTTTTTTTTTTTTTTTTTTTTTTTTTTTTTTTTTTTTTAAAGTTGGGTAAAGGTTAGTTTTTTTTTTTTTTTTTTAGTTAAGTAAAGGTCAGGTTAGGTATAGGTTAGGTTAGATAAAGGTTAGGTAAAGGTTAGGTATAAGTCCGGTTAGGTACTTTTTTTTTTTTTTTTTGCTCATGTCTGCAAAAAAAAAATATATATATATTTGCGACAGAAACGGTTAGCAGATTAATTCAGAACACATCAAAACTCACCAGAAAAAAATTGTTTCGTTCACCAAAGGAAGTTCGGTGTTCATCTGGAAATTTACCAGATAAAACACTCACCACTATGCCAACAAAGACATCATTAGCATCAATAACAACAACACCAATAAGGACAACATAATAAAAAGAGAAAAAAGAATAAAAATATAAACGGATATGAGAAAAATGATAACGTAGAAGATAAAAACGAAAAAACGTAACTGTATCAAATAAGGAAATTAACGAATGAGAAAACAAGGGGGACACAACGAGAAGAAGAGGAGAAGGAGGAGGCGGGGAAGAAGGAAGAATAGGAGGAGAAGGAGAAAGAGAGTAACGGATCTGTATCGGTAAAGTGGCACGTAAAACGAAAACAACTTCCGCAAACTGTTGTGATATTTTCCAACGTCCAAACAGGGTAACAAAATGGCAAATCAAACATGTAGTGTGATAGTGAGGGAGGCAACATCATCTCAAACACCCCCACCTCTTATTCCACCTCCTCCTCCATATATTTCTTCTCTTCCATCTCTTACTTCATCTCACCTTGTTCTTCATTCTTCAGTTTTTTCTTCATTTCCTCCTCCTCCTCAGAACCATTGCCCTCCCCCCTTGCCACACAAGACTAACATCGTCGTAATGGGCCGTAACTTAGTGCGGCCCGTTGCATCGGAAGACGGTATTCAAGACTCCCATCGAGTACACACATGCTTTGGTGTTGTCCTGCTCTACGCTCTGCTTTTATCTTAGCAACCCTTATCGACCCGTGGAGCAGTTAACGAGGATTCTTGAGTACACGGGCGTGGTGGTTACGACGGTCGGTAAAACACGCCGAAGGGAACCGACGAGCATTCTTGAATATGGGCTATAATGACGAGCAGCGCCGTACCCTTGGGGGATGTGCGTACCCTTGGGGGATGTGCGTACCCTTGGGGGATGTGCCACCTTGTCTTCAACATCTCCATGAGCATTCAGGGACGAGAAGGAGCCAGACAATATTTTTCTCGGGTCGTTTGTGTTGATTTTGGCGACCTGCTTGCTGACTATTTCCAACATAATACTAAGCATCATCCTAACACTATATTTATTTTTGTCATATTATGAATTATGAATTTCTGCAGATGTGAAACGTATGATAAAAACTTCAAAATATAGCAATGATGTATACAAAGTATTGTAAATTAGATTAGATAACAACATATAGCTTTGAAATTTCTTTGTTTAAATTATGTTTGAAAAATAAAACACATTAAGATGAATACAGACTGACTGAATGACTGACGTTAAAGCAGAGACTCACAGGAAGCGACATAAAGGTACAAAAAAAAACATTTCAAGGGAGAAACACACTGACGCACAAAAGACACACACATACACATACACACACACACACACACACACACACACACACACACACACATACACACACACACACACACACACACACACACACACACACACACACACACACACACACACACACAAACACACAAACACACACACACACACACACACACACACACACACACACACACATAAGCACAAACTCAAACACACACACACACACACACACACACACTCACAAATATACGTACACACAGCCAAGGCAGGCACTGCAGGCACGTCCCTCCCTGTTTTCCTGTCGTCCTCGCCGTTGCCAATATATGTCGGTTGCGAATAATGCGACGCACCAGCGAGGCATCACAACCACTTTGCAATGATAACATAAAATCAAAGCCTCATAGAAAAATAATTTTTCAATATGTTCCACTATTATCATCATAGCTATTAATATAATACCTGCGATAGTTTTCGTATGAATTTACGAATTAAATACCCATTTGTATTTCATAATATTTTTAAAGCGTTGACTATACATATTAATTGCCATTTGTAAAACTAAAAGCTGATAGTTGCCTAATCTATCATTACTCATTACATAATTATCATTATTATCATCATTATTATCATAATCATCATTATCATTACTATCATGTTCATCATTACATTTTCACACACACACACACACACACACACACACACATACGAACACACACACAAACAAGAACAAACACACACACACTTGTTTTTTCTTGTTTGTTTTTTCTTGTTTGTTTTGTTTAGAGGATAATGCCTCAGAGCCATAGTGATCTACCGCTGCTGCATATTAGTGTTGGCCGAAGCCACCCCCCGGGGGGGGGGGGTTACAAACCCCCGGCTGGCACCCGGTACCCATTCACTGCTGGGTGGACAGGGGCTAGGGATTTAAGAAAGACCACCCATCTATCTTTCGCTCCGCCCGGGGATCGAACCCGGGACTTCTCGGTTGTAAGTCGAGCGTGCTAACCACTACACTACAGAGCTCCCTGTACAGGACACACACACACACACACACACACACACACACACACACACACACACACACACACACACACACACACACACACACACACACACACACACACACACACACACACACACACACACACAAACACACATACACACACACACACACACACACACACACACAAACACAAAGGGATGGTAAGAGAAATGTTTCCTCTGCCGGGTGGTGCCTGAGGTAGCCTTGAATCGTGTATGTAATTATCCGACTCACCTGCTACATCCCTCGGCCTCGGGTATGAGTCTCTGAAAATAGAAAAATACAGTATAAAAGGGAATGCAAAATAACGAGTTCAGTTTCGTTGTTTTGTAGAGAAAGCGAATAAAAACAAATAGAAGGTAAATGTTTTGTTTAGTTCTTTTGTTTGTAAATATCCCGAACTTCTGAAAATTGAGCATTGCAATATATATCAATGTGATTAATATGAGACGTACGATTGATTATTACAGTAACTTTTAGACTTTAAAGTTCCTACATACGTCTTCCACAGACTATAAAAAAAAATTGCTTAAGGGTATTATGGAAAAGTTGACTTTGAATGTTCAAGTTATGCAAATATTAATATAATTTGGAACCAAAGCTTGACATAAATAAAGCAACCATAGCATCAAAAACTACTGAGAAGTTGAATTTTATGAAGCCGTGAAGAAAACCAACCTCCGCCACGAAAAGAGAAAGTAAGGTTTCTACTAATTTTCATCCCTATTCTGTCCATCTTATTAATGCCAAAGATAGCCAGTATCTTTACCTTTCATCCCTTTCACTGATAAAATCTGGAACTTTCTTCCTGTTTCTATTTTCCACCTCCTATGACTTTTTTTTCAAGAGAAGGGTGTCAAGATACCTCCCAAACTAAAATGGCCATCCTCCACTGGATGTATCTCACTAATCTTTTTACGGAGATTGGCAATCAGCGGGCTTTTTGTACCCGGGCTGAAACCGCGGGCTGTTTTGTCTTTTTTTCACCCTAGAATGCCCTTTGATGTAAGAAAAAAAATACATACAAAAAAATAACAGACAGACAGACAGACAAATACAGACGCACAGATCAGCCAACATTTTTCCCTCTGTTGAAAATCACCACTCTTGCAGTCAAACAATCTGTAGCCCTTGCACAACTTGCAGCAATTTTCTTGTCTTTAGTTTGTGCAAGTCAACATTATCATCTGGCCGCGAGGGTCGCCGTACCAGTGGTTAGTAGTGGCCAACACGTCAGCCACAACCTCCGTTACTGTCTTATGAACTGGCCACTTGCCGGACGGTCATTCACTGCAGGTCCACTTCATGTTAGCTTGACCACTGGGCTGGAACAACATCGCATGGACCATCAACCTAAGTTGCATTTATGATAAAGTGACGGGTTGTATTTCTCTTCGCCAAAGGAACCCTCCTCCCTCCCGAAACACCAACGACGGCCCATCGATCACCATGGAGAAGGAAAGAAATGACGTGCAGAGAGGGCCTGAGGCTGCGGGGGAGCTTGTCGTTGTTTCAAGGAATAGAGGAATATTTTTATTATAATACTACCTAGGCAAGACATGTCATTGCATTTGGAGATGCGTGTTGAAGATATAGTTTTTACTAAACATCTAGAAACACCACTTTTTGTCCTGACAACGATTCCCGGCCAGCATAGCGCTTTCTGATGAGATGCACCCAGTCGAAACCCATTCCCAATGTTTCCGTTCCTTTTATGATCTTAAAGCTACAAAAACAAAATATGTAAAAACAGCATCAATGATAACATAGGAAAATACGACGTCTCGCATAGTTTGACTGAACAATGGATTTCAGTTTTTCATCTTTTCAGTCAGCATAATAGAATGACAAAGGGAGTTTAGCAATGGAGCATTCTTATTTCTTCGGCCTGTGATATCGCTTTGCTGCATCTTTCTTTGTTACTTATAACGCAGACAAACTTGATTGCATGTCTCTCGTCTGTATCTGGGACACGTTATTACATTTTTTTTTCTTTAACGAAAAGACTTTGCTCTATTTTCAAATGTAGAACAAAAGGGCAGAAGGGAAAATATATATGACACACGATTCAAGTACAAAGGAGCCAGTGGACAGCGTTGCAAAGTTAATAAGGAGCTAGCAGGGGAGTCTATTCCCTTGGTCTTTGCTCCCCTATGACATATATTAAATTCTCAAGTGTTACGAGGAAGACATTGTCCAGGTACAGGTGACGAGGAAATGTTGTTGCGAAAACCTGCAAATCACATGTGTTCTTCCTTGTATTTGATGATATATTGCAGAAACTGCTGTCACTGAATCATATTGAATACAAATAAAATATAACACACACAAAATCGATAAAAGATTGGTTTCATTACCAGTTATCGTTCATACAACATTCTGAGCGGTGACAATACCTACATAATAATCTTAAGTCATCTTGTTTTCCAAGAACAAAGATTGAATACCAAAATTATGCGTTGATAACTGGAAAATGTGTCTATATTTTACTATTTTTGAAGACGTGTACATATTCAATCATCTTTTCGTCGTTCCTTACTCAAAACAGAACAAATGGGTGTTCCGCTAAAATGTCTGGTAAGGTGCAGGAGGCTATTCAGTTTCTACCTCCAAAAGTCTAATTAAGAATAATCATAATAGTCATTAACCTGAATTTCAAAATGTATATCGTACTGCAGATAATATCCAGTAACTCCTCATTCTAAAGCTAGCCACTGACGCAGGAGATTGGCGTGATAATGTATGTAGACTATCGTATGAGGACTTACTAATGCACGAGTTAACTAGTATCTTCACTCTTCCCTCCCTTTCACTTGTAAACTCGGGAAATCTTTTCCTGTTTCTACTTTTTCACTTTCCTATGACTTAAATTACTTCAAGAGAGAAGTGTCAGGACACCTCAAAATTTAATTGCTCCAACCTTTTTTATGTACCCTTATTTATATCTCATTCTGTATATACTTTATGGGCACTGGGACTCAGCGGGTTTTTTATTCCCTTCTTCCTGTCCTTGGCCAGTCTCTCGTGGTGTAAAACAGAAATAATAATAAATTCAGTGCCTGGCGGAGGGGGTATTTCTGGCATTCTGACGACGTAACAAACATTATTATTTTTGACTAACAAGATGGTTTGTGGCAGCAGCGTTGTATCTATCGTTATATCTTTCCTCTTCGCTGTCAGACGCGATCTTTATACAATGCGTAATTTTGAAAACTAAAATCTATAACTTATTTATTTATTTCAGAATCATAGTCCTCCCGTGTATGTTTTTTTATTTTTTTATTTGTAATTCTTCATCACCATGCTTTGTCCAATTATTAATGCTTACTTTCTTGAAACCATTCATATTTCCACCTAATTGAAGATTCTGCTCCCGTACAATTTACTTCTTATTTACTTGTTTACCTATGCACTCAGTAACCTCATCACGTGGATTGAGTATGTTTGTTTGCTTTGGAGCTTGTATGTGTGTGTGCGTGTGTGTGTGTGTGTGTGTGTGTGTGTGTGTGTGTGTGTGTGTGTGTGTGTGTGTGTGTGTGTGTGTGTGTGTGTGTGTGTGTGTGTGTGTGTGTGTGTATGTGTGTGCGCGTGGGTGTGTGTGTGTATGTATGTGTGTGTATGTGTGTTTGTATGTATGTGTGTATGTGTGTGTGTGTGTACGTCTCTCTCTCTTCTCTCTCTCTCTCTCTCTCTCTCTCTCTCTCTCTCTCTCTCTCTCTCTCCTCTCTCTCTCTCTCTCTCTCTCTCTCTCTCTCTCTCTTCTCTCTCTCTCTCTTTCATTGACCGTGTTTCATTACATATCTCGCTCACGTATCACAAATCCTTTATCCTCATGAGTAGTGAGAGATTATAATTTACCCACAGACAACCCTTAATGACTACGTCCGTCTTACGGCCTGATGACCCACTGGCCTCACAGTCTACTCCTCCAGCCATACATCTGAGGGGAGGCGCCATATTCTCTCTCTCTCTCTCTCTCTCTCTCTCTCTCTCTCTCTCCTCTCTCTCTTCTCTCTCTCTCTCTCTCTCTCTCTCCTCTCTCTCTCTCTCTCTCTCCACACACTCTTTATTAACGTCTTGCTCTCCCGTACACTTCACCCTCACTCTGACAGGCCTCTCATTCATACTTCTTCTCTATGCCGCACTCCCCCTTCCCTTGATACTCCGCTTTCAAGCCCTCGTTTTATCCACATTCCTCCTTAAATCCTACTTCCATTCCGTATCGCAGCCTCACGCGGTCTTCTTCTTTGCAGTTAACCCTAATTCCACGTCCTTCCCCTCTTCATCCGCCCCTCACACCGCTATACTTTACCTTCACGTGCTTTTCCGCCACAAATTACTTCCGTATAGCTCCTTTACTTTCCTCACGAATTTTTTTCCACACCTGTGTATCCTATATATACACACCGCACTCTCACGTCTCCGGGAAACCATCCTCGTGTTATATAATATTTCGGGGAATGTCTGATGATGTGGCGATTTTGCTGCTTCCAAAATCATCAAAATGTATGCCGCACACGGAATAGCCAACGTGCTAAGTCTAAATGAATAGGCATCAATCAAAGAACACAAGGGAATACAAAGGAAGAACTCACAGCAACAATTATACTGGTCCAAACAAAGCTGTCTGTCTGATATCCTTTCTACCACTATAGTTTCTACGTGTTAGAGGTAAAAGAATAGCAAAGTTGAAGCCTCCTCCGCACCCACCACTCCCTTCATCCTAGGCCGGCAGAAAATAAAGTGAGAAAAAAACCACCATGCAGTATTAAAAACTCCCATGGAATTTGATAGGAAAGGCTGTAGGAGATACACACTCAAAGCTAGAGCTAAGGCTATACAACACTCAATTTATTTACGTAGGACAAGGCTGATGAGAAATTATATCAAATAGACAAATTATGTAACAGCGGAAAGTTGGAATCGAACCAGGCCAAGTTATTTGATATCAAATATCATATCAAATAAAAAATAGCATAGGTAATTTGACCAAGTATGATCCTTGGCTGCGATAGATGAAAGTCATTGCTGCTCCCCAACAAATTGAGGTGAGGTCGATAAGTCTCGTCTCCACTTGTATACATAGGTTTGGAGTGGTGGCTCCGACGCCCTGACCAGAGGTTTGATTCCGACCTGGTGTTGTTACATAATTTGTCTTATTTGATAAATATTATTATTTTTATTCATGAAAAGCTACACAGTAAACGTAAACACGATTCACTTCAAAGTAATAAGTATCTACAATTAACATCATCTAACGACTCGAGAGAGATAAAGAGAAACATAATGTTATTATTTATGGAAGTCTTAGGGATTAAAAGCTTAAAAAAACCCACAGATAGAAAGAAAATAAAAGGGAAAAAAATAAACATGTGTAATTATGGTAGCGACGCATGTATACAAACCATAACTCATTACAATATATACATAACGCGTCACAATATATTTTTCTTACTAACAAAATATTTACGATGGCAAAAATAGTATGCTGCACCACCGGCCTCGCAACAAAGAGAAACAGGAATTACAACGCCCGCAAGACACATTCTCAATTTTCTACGCGAGCAGGGAACATGCACGCTACCCTGCCCTCGTTGCCTGCAGGGAGAGGAGTTCGCTCTCGTCTTCGGGTCTTGGGATAACAAGGTTCACCAGAAAATGTATACATCGACCCTATGCATTTCGTATGTAAGTAAACATCAATTTTATGCATCTACAGTATACATATGTAGTATGTTCGTTGGTATGTAAGTAGTGTATGAATCCATCAGTCAATATTAACCTTTAAAACTACAGCGACATTTTCTTCTTTAGGTCGCACGCGTCTCCGCCGGCCGGTGAAATCAAGGTGTTTTCTTTGATTATTTCATGAACAACCAAATGTCAGTGGCAAGGACTCGACATAGGTGCAAGTTAACGAATCTTAGGGACGCGATAAAATATGTATGTTTGATGTTTGCTACTTGCTGGTGTACGTACCTAAGGAGTTCTTTATGTGTGCGTGTGTGTGACAGACAAGGGTGGGGGGAGAGAAAGTGAGAGCGAGAAAGAGAGAGAGAAAGAGAGAGAGAAAGATAATTAAAATATATTTTATATATATATAAAAAATATATATATATAATATAATATATATAATATATATATAATATAAATTAATATTTATTAAATTTTAAAATGCAAATACAGGATACATAAATGGTTGTGGAGGTTAATAGTTAGATACAGGTAGAAATGGTAGATATATAAAAAGATAACATACCGACAGACAGCATATAGACGCAGAAATAAAGACAGATAAATATGCAGATATGTAGATAGACATATATAGAAAGATAAATATGATATGGAGTGCAGACAGATAGGTACATAGATAGATAGATAGATAGCTGGACACACATAAAGACAGACATCGATAAATAGATAGATAGAGATTGATAAGCAGACGGACAGATAATTAACATATATACTAATTTGATGCGCATTAATCATTCATTACGCATTCGATTGATGTCATTAAAAACATAATCAATCCGAGGGCGTAGCACTACATATGGTCTAAATGAACGATAACGTAACGCGATACTTAAATTGTGTATTGAGATGCAGTAATAAACTCAGTACAAAGGTATAACTGGACTTAGCTGTTGCTCCCGTTCTAACTACAGAGCGAAAAGTAAGTAGCATGGCACAAAGAACAGCTGTTGGCATGGAACGGAAACTGAGAACAAAGTAAGAAGATGATAAGTGAGTAGGTACATCCGGCTTAAGTAAGCACTGCACTCACGCGATGGGTTGAATGCGAGACCCTAATTTACACCAAACGAGTCTGAACTATAGCACACCACAAGCTTGGCTGACTGCTCAAAACAAAGACAACAGCACTACTTGGTATACGAGTAGGTTTGCCGGCAACACTTTCCTATTCTTTACCCCCAGACTTTAAACTTTTGTCCTATCATGTATCGATCTCGAGCTTAAACTTTACAGTCAGCATCCGTTCATCTACATCTGGTTCAGTCGACCAGTCGTCTCCGTGAAGTGAGGTTGTGCTTTGGTTTAGCTCCCAGGATTAGAATGGCTACGTCTGTGATGGGGAGTGTTGTGGAGGGGGGAGGTGATGGGTTTTTTTTGGTGTGGGGTTTGGGGGGGTAGTGGGTAGGGGGAAGGAGGCTGAGGTTTAAAGGGGAGGTAGAAGGGTCGAGGGGAGTGAAAAGGGGGGGTGGGGGGGGCCCTTAAGACTATTCGGAGGCGATCAAAAGACCTGAAAAGGAGCTTTGAAAGTGAAGTGAAAAAATTTAAAAAGCTTTTGTGAAGAAGGGGGAAATAGAGATACTTTCTCTTAAGTGTGGAGGTAAAGGCCCAAGTGGAGCGAGTGGGGGGGCACATGCGAGTGTGTGCCTGTGGGGGGTACCAGAGCGAGATGTGACCAAGCAAAATTAAAAGGGTTCCATAAGTCACCAGGGTTTGGTTTTGGAAGGTATTGCTCAGGGAGCCGCCCGCAGGAAAAAAGGTAAACAATGACCATTTTTTGGCACGAACTCATTTCAGGTACTCTCGGGGCGCAAGGGGATGATACGGAGGTTAGGGAGGTGACGATACTCTTTACCCGAAGGAAAAATTTGGTTTTTGGTGACAGTCAGGTTAGACATTTGACAGCGGGTTCTGTGACAGAGGGGGGATGGCATGAAGCGGGAGTTACCCAGGAAGGGATAGGTTTTTTAGTGACAAGATAGTTGAGGCATGGCGGCCCAAAGGGGAAAAAACCCCCATCGTCTGCCTGAGCGCGGGGGGAAAATGATGTTGAGTGTGAAAAAAGTGGGGGAATTGTACGGCGGTTCAAGGAGTTAGGAAAAAGTTGGGGACAGGGGTGGGTTCCCTGTTTTTGGTGGTGTCCTTCCAAGACGCTTTTTTGACGACGTGGGCTCCAGGGCTTTTGCGGTGAATTGCCGGCTGCACTTCATTGCAAACCCAAGGGTTGGGCCCTTTTGTCGACAGCTGGGCCTCTTTTCGGGCATAACACCCCTCTATCGCAGGGACGGGGGCATTTTTGGGGGAAAGGATTTCAGATCTTGTCTGAATCCCTTGAAGGGAGGTAGATGCACTGCAGGTTTTTTAAAGATAGAAAACCCGGGGGTTTTAGACAGGGGGGTTTGGGGGAAAAGGAAACTTGCGACACTAGAAGGATTTTCAAAGGCGGGGAACTAAAGTGATTCGTAAGAAGAGAGAGAGGAGGGGTTTAGTTAAAGATAAAGGGAAAATTTTTCCCAAAAAAAAGAGGAGTTCTTAAAGGGTTTTACTATAAAAACTGAGGAGTTTTTAAAAAAAGTGTTTTCCCTGAGAGGAAAAAAATAGTGTAGAGGTTTTTGATATAAAGTTTTAACAGAAACTGGGGTAGTCGGGAAAGGTTTTCCCGACCCGGAATCGAGATAGGGGGTATAATTTTTTTTAAAAAGGACGATGGGCAGACGAGGGGGAGGATTTTCGCTTTATGAAAAGAGATGCATTGCAGTGTTGTGTTAACAAGTTAAAAAAAACAGATGACAGATAGGCTTATGGGTAGGGGTTTACGGAGGGAACTGAGAAATGGTTTTGGGTGAGTGTATAGGCCTCCAAATTTTTAAAAAGGGGTTTCAGTCCTATATGGGAAAAATAAAAAAAGGGGCCTGCAGATATAATCGATTATCCCTGGTGGGAGATTTTAATCTTAGGAATATAGACGGGATTTAATCATAGGGACAGCGATGCAGATAATTTTAAATATAATCCAGGTAACTTCCTAGTCAAGCAATCAAGGACCACTAGAGGAGTAAATTTAGATCTATTTTGACAAATAAGACGATTTGTTACAAATGTGGAGGTCGGGGGAATTTAGATAATAGCGACCCTTTTGAGATCAATTGCTTAAAAGGGAAGTTGGAAAATTTAAATGGCAATAGGCATCGAATACCTAATTTCAGAAAAGGCCAATTATGCGGGATTAAAAAAACACCTGGAGGTTATTAAAAGAGGTGTGGGTGGGGAGCGAAAGTCCCCCCGGGCAAGGCGTGTCAGCTAAAAGGGGCCCAATTTTGAAGGTTTGGAAGGCCCCCGGAGGGAATTTGGGGCGGTCGATATGGTAATGAGGTCGAGGCGAGGAGATAATTAGACGGTTAGACAGGGAAGTGAGGTCAGGGGTGAGGGGTAATTAGAGAGGTTAGAAGGGGAAGTGAGTCGGAGCGAGGATGATTATATTCATTTTTAAGGAAAATAATTGACGGACGAAAGAAAAATTTTTCCTTTAGGGAGATAAGGCCAGAAAGAGTGCCAAAATGGATGACCACCCCGTTAAAACACAACATTGGGGAAATAAAAAAAAACATTTATTTTAAAGGGTTTAAGGCAGGGTTTGGGAAACAAAAAAACAGTATAACGTGAGGGGGAGGACAGTGAGAAAATTTTCTCGATTGCTAAGAACTTATGAGATTTTAAAATAGCAGAACAGGCAAAAAGGGACCCAAAGGGGTTTTTATCAGGTTTTTTAAAACAAGCAAGGGGGTTAGTTGGGCCCTTAAGGTCAGGGCAGGGGAGGTTTTTTTTAAAAGGATGAGGTAGTGAGGGTTAAATGATTTTTTTTAAGTGTTTTACGGAGGAGGATACACAGCGATACCCGATAGTGAACGATGTTAAAAAGGGAAACGATGAGGAAAAACTCAAAAGATATTGTGATAACTAGGGAAATGGTGGGGGAGGGTATAGAAAAAATAAAAAAATTTAAAAACGCCAGGACCAGATGAAGTGTATCCCCGGGTATTAAGGGAATGCAAAGGGGGTTGTTATGAAAATGTTAGTGCACATTTTTTGGAAACGGGTTTAGATAGGCGATGTGCCATTTTTGGGAGGAAAGGAAATGTTTTTCCCAATTTAAGAAGGGAGACAGAGGACTAAAGTAAAAATTTTCGACCCGTAAAATCTAACTCAGTGGTGGGTAAATTATTGGAAACTATTATTGCAAAAAAAATTAGAGAGCACTTAATAAACTAGTTTTTCAAAAGATTTACAAAAGGGTTTCCCCAAAGGGTAGGTAGTCTCACCCCTTTATTGAGTTTTTTAGGAAAATTTTTGAGACGCAGATAATGATAAGGTTTTGATATAATATACCTGGCTTAGTAAGGATTTGACAAATACCCCACGAGCGACTCTAAATAAAGGGTTTGGGGTCTGGTATCGAGGGGGTTCTTTATTGGATAGAGCTTGGGTAAGTTAAACAAATTACTTTGGGTTTAATCAAAAAAAATTAAAAATCTTTTTATTTTTTTTTATTTTATAACCGGGGGGGGGGTGTTGTTTTTTTGTTGGGGGCCGGGAAAAAATTTTCGGGGCTTTCCGGGGGGGGTGGGGGAATTTTTTTGTTTGCCCAGAGGGGGAAAAAGGTAAAATAAAATGGTTTCCAAAAAACAAGGGGACTTGGTAACCCCAATGACCAGGCAAAGTTTGAGGGGCCCTTAACTAAAAATTTTTGATTCATACGAATGAAAAAAGTGGGATTATTTTAAAAATTTTTTTATCAGGCCCCCCAAAATTGCTTGTTTTTTTCCTAATTAAAGGTGGATTATGGAAAAACAAAAGTGACCGTAAAACAATATTTGAGGGAGATTTAAAATTAAATTTAAAATCATTCAGAGGCAGAGAAATTTGATAATTTTTGGGATAAAGGGGTTTTAAAAGGGGGGTAGAAAACTTGGTTTTAACCCCTAAAAAAAAGAAGGATTCGCTGGGGAAAGGAATTTTTAAAAGGTGGGGAAAAAGGTTCCTGGGGGGGTGAGGAAGGCCAGGACAAGTATTAGGCCCCAATTAGGGGGTTTTAAAGGGGGGTATAGGTTCATAGGGGGTGAAAAAGGGGGGTGGAGTTATCAAACTTTTCCCGGTTTGGCTGCCCCTTGGACTTCATTTTTTTAGTTTTATTTTTTCCATTTACCAAATTTTGTTAGGGCAGGGGAGACAAAAGGTAAAAAGAGCCCTTTTAACTTTGTTTAGCGTTTGAAATTAAAAAAAATTTTCAAAATTTTGGCGCCAAGGGGATTTGATAAAAAGTTTTTTAATATAAAGGATTAAAAAAAAAAAAAAAAGGCCCTTAGG
>JACEEZ010018794.1:427500-475000 GCA_016584305.1 Chionoecetes opilio
ATTTTGTAAAACCCAACTTATATTGTCGATTAGTTTTTATTTGGTTTATCTTTTTTCAAGGCAAGTAGAGGGACATTATACTATTTAATGGTCTTTCCTGAATGCTGATCGCCTCCACCTCCACCCCCACCAACGCGTCACCCTCAGAAGACTCGAAGCGCCTCATTACACTGTTATCTAAGACCTAAGAGACAGAGATAAGCTAACATACTTCGTCCAGTGTGTGTGTGTGTGTGTGTGTGTGTGTGTGTATGTGTGTGTGTGTTTGTGTGTGTGTATGTGTGTGTGTGTGTGTGTGTGTGTGTGTGTGTGTGTGTGTGTGTGTGTGTGTGTGTGTGTGTGTGTGTGTGTGTGTGTGTGTGTGTGTGTGTGTGTGTGTGTGTGTGCGTGCGGGCAGTTTTCAATGAAAGAAAACATTTAACATTTAGTTTAACATTTTTTTCCGTGATCTCTTATGGTAATACAGAATGTTTTGTTGTCAATCCGATAAATGCTACATTAGATAGTACAGGAAATGAGTGTCCTTTAGAGCAATACTTGTCCAAAATATATTGTTAGAGAAATGAGAATTGTAATGTATAACAAACGATATACTACTACCGTTGTAGACTCGTATGCTCGAAATTCTGGACTTTCTGCAATTTATGTTTCCAATATACGTCGGGTTTTGGCAGTGAAAATACAACATCCCCATATCTTACCTTTGGCAATTGAAAAATTCTTAAAGTTCGTGCAGCTTGGCTCTACGACTATTATTTACATGATCTACAATACTGCCATGAACATATATATCTCGAATTTTACAGATGTGTTATCACAAAAAAGCTAATATCTTTTGATGAATAATATATAAATGATAACACGATGATGATGCGATGATAACACATCAATATAGAAAGTGCGGCATTCTGAGACAAAAGACCTACGGTGGGGAAAGTATGATAAAAATATCGACATGCAAAGTTACAAAGAAATACCCAAAGATAGAAAGAAGTCCTTGGAGAGGAATACGTACTACATCCCATTTTATTATTCCTTCTGAAGTAAACTTAGTCGCAATACACAACATGAGACGGGTATAATAAGTTTAACCAAGTTTGATATCTAAAAGAAATTAAAGTACGCTCTCTCTCTCTCTCTCTCTCTCTCTCTCTCTCTCTCTCTCTCTCTCTCTCTCTCTCTTCTCTTCTCTCTCTCTCTCTCTCTCTCTCTCTCCTCTCTCTTCTCTCTCTCTCTCTCTCTCTCTCTCTCTCTCTCTCTCTCTCTCTCTCTCTCTCTTTCTTTATCTCTCTCTCACCTCCACCCATCCTTCCTTTTACCATGTTGTTGTTCTAGCTTTGTACTTAAGCCACTCCACATCCATTACACTATCCGCATGCCTATTTTTTTTCTTTCTTTCTTCCTCCTTCACTCAATCACCTTTCCCTCGTCCTACGTATTTCATGACCTTTTCTGTTCTTCCTTCACTGTTATTTGCCTACTCCAAATATATCAGTAAGTATCATCAATAATATTTTACTTTATTGATAGGGTCATTTTCATTTTTCTTATAGTTTGATATTTGCATTAGTGTGCGCGTCACATTAACCAATAATTCTTGTGATTTTCCTTTTCTTTTGTCTTTACTTTTTTCACTGTATTAGTGTCATTTATCCTACCGCCCCTCCCCGTATGAGGCATCATACCGATTGCTTTTGTGCAGCTATTTATTCTTTTTAAATTCGGTTTCATCTAAATTTATGCATTTTCCAAACGATTATGTTTTTTTTTGTTTAGCCACAGCGATGTAACAGCCTGAGGTGTGTGTGTGTGTGTTGTGTGTGTGTGTGTGTTTGAGTTATTCACCCATGGTCTTGTCCATGCGAGTCGACTCGCGATCGCCAGTTTCACCCTCCCGGAGCGAGCATGAAGCTCATTATTACCGATCTTTGGGTAATGCTGGCACCTCACACACCACACACACCCATCACCTTGCTCAAGAGGAACAGGAACCGCCCGAACTTGTCAGAGAAAAATCCCCGGGAGCAGCGAGGATTCGAACCAGCTGACCACAGAATGCCAAGCCAGCGCGCTGTCCACTTGATCAGGCAGTAACTTGACCATCGGGCGGTGTGTGTGTGTGTGTGTGTGTGTGTGTGTGTGTATGTGTGTGTGTATGTGTGTGTCTGTATGTGTGTGTGTGTGTAGGAATATGGCCGGCTCACATCTCTTCTTCATTGATTCTTAGTTTTCAGCTAATTGTTCTGCCATTTTATGTTCTCTAGTCATGCCGAAGCGAAACAAGACTTTCAAGTGAGTCTTCGTTCGCTCCTTAAGGCTTTTGAGCCTCTCTGAAGCCTGCCCCTCTAATGGAGTCTTATCTTTCAGGCTTTCAGTGCTTCATCTCGTCCCTCCGCCTCTTATGCCTCAGGGGACGAGCTCTCGGTTCTTCCTTACGGTTCACTGACCTCGCGTTGCTGTACTCAGGATGCCGCTGACTGAACAATGCCGCTCATGCTAAAAGAAAAAAAAGAAGCTTCTACGTTTTCAAAAGGAAGCGCAATTTTTGGGGTAAAATTTTCGGAGGATATGCAAATTGATAGCAGATCCTTGGCAGCTCCACGTTCTAAGTTTTCAGAAGTTAGCTGACGTATCGTCATATGTAAAGAAGTGAGTAGTACTGGAAGAGTCCTTAACCTTATATAAGGAAGGACCTTAACAACTCATTCCTTCACCATTAACACTCCAAACAAGGCTTAACGAGATGTATGATGCTTGTTATTCCCTGCCAACCTCAGGACTATTAAAGATTAGCCACTAAACACACAATTTCGTTCATATATATATATATATATATATATAATATATATATATATATATATATATATATATATATATATATATATATATATATAAGGAGAGAGAGAGAGAGAGAGAGAGAGGAGAGAGAGAGAGAGAGAAGAGAGAGGAGAGAGAGAGAGAGAGAGAGAGAGAGAGAGAGAGAGAGAGAGAGAGAGAGAGAGAGAGAGAGAGAGAGAGAGAGAGAGAGAGAGAGAGAGAGAGAGAGAGAGAGTGTGTGGAAGGCAGGCAGACCCGCTATTGAAAAATGACGGATAAACAAGGGACAGATCGAGGACATAATGCTCTCTTATGTGATTTATATTTCCGCCAGGAAACCATACACATCCATACACAAACACACATCCATACACAAACACACACACACACACACACACACACACACACACACACACCACAAAAGCGACTTTTATGATAAAGGAAAATCTTTTCGAAAGAAATTTGGTCAGCAGAATTGAATCAATACTGTTAAGCAAATTTTCTTCTCTCTTTTTGCTGGCCGAGCTCATATCACGCTGAACTTTTTGAAATACTAAATACGTTATAAAAGTTGTTTTTCCAACTCTCTCAATGAAGAACTAAAACTATATACTTTTTTGCACTCAGCTAAGTTAACTCTTCCTCCTCATTTCTGCTTTGCCATTGCAGACGCAGAGTATAATAGACGAAGAACCAATGATTTGCTTCCTTTAAACATACTTTTTCAGGTCATGCAACACTACCCTAATACGCTAATTGGAAAAATTGAAACGGCCCCTGAGTAAAAGAAAGCATAACAATGCACTTCCATTTGCTTCTCTTAATGAACCAGTGTCAGATCGACCGACATGTGCCCATATTGTCCCTTAAATTACTCCCGCAAGCTTGCAATTGGCTGATGACGTATTCTCCTTGAGATTTTCCTTCGTAAAAGCTTACATTGATTACCTGACTGTTGCGTGAGTTCCGTGCGCCTGCCTGACGGTCACAGGGGAGGCACCAGGAGCGGTCGTCCCACTCCTCCCGCCGAGTCCACGGATTTATCGTCCCAAAAACTCTGAACCGCCGCACTTTTCCCTGACCCAATAAAGAGTTGAGTTTGTGGCCACTGCTGAAGGAAATCTTGTCTCTCCCATTCGGCCATTCGAGTGGTTTAGCAGGCCCCTCCACATGCCTCGCACAGTATACCGGCTGTTGTTGCGGTTGTTGCTATTGTTGTTATTGCTAGCTGTTTATGTTGTTGTTATTGCTGCTAATGTTGTTGCTGTGGCTGTTGCTGTTGTTGATGATGCTAATATTCATTTGTTCTTTCTTGGCTTTGTTCAATAAATATGCTTTAGATACAGTTAGGTAAGTCTTTAAATGTCTTTACTCTGATAGTTTTCTTTTTGTTTCTCCCGCTCCAGAAGTTCCTTTAATTATAAATATCACAGCGTTTCTTTCTTGTTTTTCATTATCGTGCTTGTAATTTGTGATTTTTTTCCAGTAAAATATATCCTAGCACTTTTCTTCTAAAATGTGTCACCAACTTTTGCATTAAATTTCTTTAAATTAACCATTTATTTTGTAGTTTTATCCTCATATCTTTACCACCTTCAAAATATGTGATTCTTTACGTAAAGATGCGCATTTCTTAGATTATACAAATTTGTGCATTTAAACTGGAATGAGGATAATATACATGTTTTATCAGTATTTTTCTCATTAAAACCAGTAACCCGGATACATCGATTAACTCACTCCACTCCTACTCCTCTATTTAATTTCCACTCCATATCAGTTCCGTTCCAGACTATTCCGCGTGAGCTTCCACCCAAATACCTTCCTCTCCCTAACACTAAGCAACATCCATTAGCCTTGCCTCACTCTTAGTTCTGCAGGCATCCCCTCGCTTAGTCCAACGCGTAGAGGAGCATCCTGTGTGCAATATTTGGTGCGCTGGTGAGACCGTGGCTGGTGCGCCTGGTGCAGTTCAGGTAACAGGCTTTCATTAACCTTTGTACTAGAATAGCAACATGCAAATATAACACTTGATCACTACTGCAATACGTAATGATTCTAAAAGAGGTTTCCCAATCAACACATCAATGCTTCATGTCGCAATCCTGAGATGGCAGTCTTGTGTGGATTTCAGCCCTTGCTCGATAGAAGGAGGAAAGCTAATTAAGAGAAATTTCAATATTACCAACATAAGTATTCATTCATCCATAAATGATGCAAACAAAACGAATCAGAGTATATAAAGATTGGAAAGAGAAAGTGAAACATAAACTTTTAGGGAACAGTCGGTGAAAAATGAATCCTTAATTAATCCAATGGACAATATAATTGTAGAATACAGAATTGTAATCAATACATATTTTGATATTTGAATACATATTGATTAAGATCATAAACATTTCATGTTTATGCTACGGACTTTTCTTATGATGAGGCAAACTTCGGATGCAGAAACATCTTCATATCGATAAATTCAAATCAACTCCATCATTCGGCAAAACTATTTACACATTTCAATTCATTTATGTTTCTTTTGAAATACGTCAGCAAAGTATTTTATTCCGATGAGAGGATAATGAGTCCCCTTTCAACATATGAATCTAGCATGAGCAGATCAAAGGAAATGTATTTAATGAGATTATTCTCTAGTCTACCACCGTGTGTCATTACGGTGTAGATGTAAAGTAAATCGGAATCCCTTAAGATCCTTCCTGCAGCCGATAAGACCCTTCCTGCAGCATGCATTGTGGTGAGCTTCTTGTCAAACAGACTCTCAAATGATAACGAAAGCAAACATTAAAAGAATCTATGAAACTTTTTCTTTTAATGCTCCTATCAATCAACATAAATAATCAGAACTCATTACATAATGACAATGAACTCCTCTCGGGAATATGCTCTAAGAAATAATAAGACTCCATCATGAATAATAAGTGTCGAATAATAAGACTTCATCATAATAAGACCTCCATTCAATAAAGGCAAACTGTTCCCTAGAGTGGTCGCCAGAGAGCATTGATAGTTATGAAGTGTTCTAAGCAATTAAACACAAGGAAAAGAGTATTCATGACATTATTATCCCATTACATCCTTCCAATTTCCTGCATCAAAGCTTTCTGACACACAACTGTTTTAAACCTTACATTTCAAGTGGCTGGTGATAAAATGAATTAACGTCAAAGTCTTCTCCGATCACTCCTTGAATCCCCTTCCTTCCCCGACTCCCTTTAATACATCTCAACCAGGTGACATGAAGACGAGCGGACACCAGGTGTGGTACAGAGGTTTTAAAGAAGGCCTGGCTTGACTTCATCTGAATCCATTGATAGTTTTTGAAACGATTAAAGTGTCCTCTGGTGGCGACAAGGGGTACTAATTTAGGTTACAAGACTATAGAATCCGACTGTACCTTCGCATCCCCGGCATTGTGTCCTAGGAGGGATGGACGCTTAGCTTAAAGGCACTATGCTAAGATGTCTTGTGTTCTACGCGCGTGCACAGGACAAACTCGCCAACTTTTGTCGAAATCTATAAAATATAAGCAAAGTGGTGTGGTGTGTGTGTGGTGTGTGGTGTGTGTTTGTGTGGTTGTGTGTGTGGGGTGTGTGTCTGTCGTCCCCCTTGGGTCCCGCCCCCTGTGGGGGTACCCTCATAGGGCCGTTTGGGGGAATCGGGTCGCCCCGGGGAAAGGTTTAACCCCCTTATAAATATTCGATAACTTCTTTTTTTTTTTTTTGAAACCATTAGCGTGAATTGAGGAAACCTTGATTAGGGGATGGGGTAATGGGTGAGTAAATGGGTGGGGTGAGGGTAAGGGGGTGTGGGGTGAGGGGCGAGTGAATGGGTGGGGGGTGTTGGGTTGGGGGTGAGGGGGGTGAGGGAAAGGTGGGAGGGGGGGGTAATGGGTGAGGAATGCGTGTGGGGTTTGGGGTGGGGTGAGTGAAGGGGTGGGGGGGGTGATGGTTAAGGGGGTGAGTAATGGGTGGGGGGTGATGTGAAGGGTTTGGCTTTAAATATACATTTCTACATCCTGTTTTTCATAAAAGTTAAAGGGGCTATCTGGAGATCTGTGTTTGGTGGGCCGAAGGCCCCCAATACCCTCCGCAGGACTAGCCAAAAAGTCCCCGGGGGGCGGTTTTTGGGGTAGTATAATAAAAAAGCAAAAAAGTGTGTGTGTGTGTGTGTGTGTGTGTGTGTGTGTGGTGTGTGTTTTTCGTCTGTCTGTTTTCCCCGCGATAGGTGCCCCCCCCGTGGCGGAACCCCCACATAGTCACGTTTTGGATGGTTGCCCGGGGGAAGGTTTTAACCCCTTTATAGGATGATTCGATCATTTTTTTTTTTTTTTTTTTTTTTTTTTCCAGCCTATGACGAAAAACTGTGAAAAAAAAAAGTGGGTTGCGAAAATTTGAGGAAACCTTGATTAGGGTGAGAGAATAGGTGGGGAAATGGGGGGGGTGATGGGTAATGGGTGTGGGGTATGGGTGATGAATGGGGGGGGGGTTAGATGTTCAGAAAACAATTTTTTCCTTTTTGAACCCTTCCTGCACGGTTCCAAAGCTTTTTGACCGAAAAAGTCGAAATTAAAACCCATTATAAGCCAAAAAGTCAGGAACCTTGCCCCATGAAAGCAGAAGTTTATTCTATACACGGTTTTTTGAAACGCCAGTTTTGGAGCATTTTGAGTTTGTTTTGCCTATTTTTTCCCCCCCCAAAAAATGGGCATAAACAGGTTTTAAAAAACAAGAAATTTGAGCTGACTGAAACATCAAAAATGATAGAAACATTTATGGAAAATTAATGTATATTTACGACAAATTTTTAAAAAAATTTTAAATAAATATAATTTATTTCACTCTAGTCACAAATTCACAAGGTTTTAGCTGACATTAATGTCTGTTAGTTTTTGCAGATTGTTGAAAAACCCCTTAAAAAAAACCAGAGATACTTCACAAATAATTCACTATGGCAGTAAACAAGGAGCTCCGAGGGGACGCAAAGTTGACTCCAGAACCCCCCATGCGTCCAAAACAAGCGTCACGCCGACCTGCTATAGATCTGCTACAGAAACCTTCCTGACGGCTACCCCCTCATCCCCATCAGGGCCCCAGTTACCCCCCAACAGACAGGCTTCCGTACTTCCTCCCTCTCCGAGTTTGCCAGAAAAATACGGGAATCCTAACATCAAGACCTCGCAATGAAACAGGGAGGTATCATCCCATTCTGGAGATGGCTAGGTCAAGACCATGACCAAGACAATGCAGCGCAGCATTTTATGAACTTCCAAAAAACCCCAAAAGATCTAGAATAATAAAGGGAAAAAGGGGACCTGGAGGGAAAAAGGGGTGCTTTTTCCGGAAAATGCCTGTTCGACATAGAGCTTCAGATGCCTCCCGGAAAAAGAGAGAAACCCCTGCTATCAAGAAGAAGAAAGGGCAAGGGGAAACGGTTTTACCGGGTAGAGCAGAGGAAAGGCCCCCCAGTCGGGGCAGACAAGAATTTGAGTCACGGGTCCCGAGCAAGCGGGGGGCTGCAAGACGCAGCAGAGAGGAACAAGAAGAAATTTTTCCCAAAATTTTTACAATTTTTCAGCTGCCACACAGCGAAGGACTGCTGCTGAATTTGTCCTACCTGGCTGAACCCAACGACGTGAAGGGAATGCAGAGGACATGGATTCCAACGGAACGCTCCGTCTGGATGTTCACATCACCAAGCACTGTGACTCTCACATTTCCGAGGAGGGTCTGGAGTGTGTTTGACATCTTGGCCGGTACCGATGATGCGTCCTGGGAAATGTGTCTGAACAATCAAGTTGACAGCCTTAGTCTCTGCTACAATTGAAGGCTTGGTGGAGCTGACCTGTCACAAGTTTGTCCCATCTCAACCTCAACAACAGAGAACGGTGAACGTGGATGCTGACAAGGTACCGACATCAGCCAGGAGTACAATGGCAGCATTTAGCGAGGACCCTCCCCTTATGCTGCTCTCCACTGGGATGCAAGATGCTGAGAGATGTCCTGAAGTGATCCTGGGACCACGTCAGAGACTACTGGCCTGTGCTTGTCTGCAGGGACCACCTGCAATATCCGTGAGCAAGCTACCTGGAGTACCGTGATAGACAGCTCTAACAGGAACGGCTAGGCAGAGGCATCCATGGATTTGCTGGAGGCATTGGGGGCTTACTGGCGTGATCACTGCCCTTGTGTTTGACAAACGGCCACAACAGTGGAGTACAATCGGGGAGGCTGCCAATCTTCTGGAGCAACAGTCTTGACAGGAAGGTGGTTCTACCTGGCCTGCAGGACACCACCTTCTAGAGTGCTGGTTGGTGCTTGTATGGGAGAATCTGGTTTGGCAAGGTCAAGAGCCCAGAGAATCCTTGGTTCAAGCACTTCATAGGACGTTTGGACACGATCTTACCACCAGACAACCCTGACAAGAACCCGCTGTCCATCCGAACAAAAATGGTTTGAATAAAAAAGAAGAAAGATTGCAAGGATACTACAGGAAATCCTGAGGTCGGAGAGCCTCCTAGAGCTGACTATAACCCGTGAGCTGGCCTGAGCTTACACTGATCGTCCTTGGAGACACGCCTCCCGCGCGGAATCCACTGGAGTCGGTCCTGGAGCCATTCATCAGGCCAGGTTGTATGGTCTAGAAACCTGTATTCTTGACGTGTTCATGTTGCTGAGCAGCTGAGTACGATGAAGAAACTGTTTTTGTGAAGCTGGAACGCCTCAACCTCTTCCTAGGACTGTTCGTACACCCATGTGAGTCATCTACACTTGCTGCAGATGCTCCTGCAATGAACTGCAGTGTCATGAAGGAACAGGATGAAGTTCAAGAGAACAGATCCAGAGATTGCTCAGGCAGTGCACAAAAACGTTGAAAACCGACAAGTGGTACCTGACACAGGAGGTTGTGCCGTTCGCTCTCGTTCGGTAGCAGGACTCAGTGACAAAGAGAAGCAGGACATTGCTGCCAAGCTGCACGCCACTGAAAGCCGAGGCTAGCTTCAGACGAGGGAACCTATGTTCCCTCAGGTTCAGGCCAAGACGACTCTTGCTGATACTAATTGGTCCAGACAGGAGTCCATCTTCTTTCTGGCTGCTTACCACCCTTGGCATTGAGTATGACTTGGACTTCTGCAAAGCTGTGGCGACATGCCAAGGAAGTGATGCCTACCAGAAGGCCCTGGAATATTTCAGCAAATGTAGAAGGTAGTGAATGACATTGCGTTGATCGGGGAGTCAGAGAATGATGACTGAATTTTCGCAAACATGCATTACCACAGGTTCTCAGCAAAAACCAGTGACGTTCTTCAAACTGTGGAATACAACCGGAGCGATTTGATAGCTTCAAGAAGCAAACTCTGAAAAAATGACTGAAGTGTCCTTCTGACATAGACAATCGAGTTTTCTCCACTTGAAAATAGTTTTTTAGAGTCTTTGTCACAACATTTTTTGATGTCAAGATTGTATATTTTATGAAATTTATATGAAAATTTTCAAAAATTTTGCTGTTTTTTCTGGATATGGATGTCTTTGTTTTCTTGAACATTGTTTCTTGGATTGTTTTTTCGAAATAAGTATTAAAATGCTTCAATTGATACCCAATTTGTTGTTCTAGTCCCCAGTGTAACAAAGTCCCCGAGTGAAAAAAAGTCTGGCGGAAGGCAAAATTAGGCGCTTTTCTTACTGTCTCGGGCTTAATATCTTGAGGTCCAATGAGGCAAAGGTTCCTGACATTTTAGCTCAAAATGGTTGTGATTGTTCGGCTTTTTCCAGGTCCAAAAAGCAGTGAAACCTTGCAGGGGGGTATAAAAAGGAAAAATTTGTTTTCTGAACATGTCTATTGGGTGTGATGGGAGGTGGGTGAGGGAAGAGGTGGGGGGTGATGGTAATGGGGAGTGAATGGGTGTGTGATGATGGGGAATGGGGGATGTGAATGGGTGTGTGGTGATGGGTAATGGTGAGTGAATGGGTGGGGGGAATACATACATTTCAGGAAAGTTAGAAGGGGCTATCTGGAGAGTCTGTGTGTTTGGTGGGCCGAGGTGGTGGGTAATGGGTCTATCTGGAGAGTCTGTGTTTGGTGGGCCGAAGGCCCACCAATAGCCCTCCGCAGGAGCTAGCCAAAAAGTCCGCCCGGAGGGCGGCTTTGCTTTCGGGAAAATTTAAAAGGGGGGCTTGATGTGAAATGGGTTGGCGTTAATACATACATTTCTACATCCATGATTTCAGGAAAGTTAGAAGGAGCTATCTGGAGAGTCTGTGTTTGGTGGGCCGGGCCCACCAAACACAGGTGGTGGGCCGAAGGCCCACCAATAGCCCTCCGCAGGAGCTAGCCAAAAAGGCCGCCCGGAGGGCGGCTTTGCGGCTAGTGGAGAATAAATGGCACTTGTCCGCTAGGGTCAGGGTGGAGCAGGTGCATTAGGGCGAGTGGCCACTGTGCTCAAGGGGCAGCCAGGCGACGAGGCTAAGGCCCAGTTGCAAGAAATGGACGTTTTCCATCGAGTACGCGATAGTGAGTGGGGCGCCCGACTGTCGTGATACTCCATTGATGAGTTTCATGAACGGCTGATTTTGCCCCCGTTGGTATGATGTCCCGACATCGGGAGCGAGGTGTACCAACCCGTGCGATAAATAGAATAATAATATTTACTACTATAAAGAAATTCATTCCAGTCATTTCTATCATGAATTATTGTTTTCCATAACATAAAAATATACTAATACTTGTATTAGCAATGCTGTTTTCATAAAAGAGGCGGTACGAAAAGATTTCAAAAAGTTCTGAGGTCGGTCATTTTAGTTACCATGAAAAAACGCCACGCTGGTGTTCACCTCCTCCTCCTTCCTCCTCCTCCTCCCCCTCCTCCCCCCCCATCTCTCTCTCTCTCTCTCTTTTCTCTCTCTCTCTCTCTCTCTCTCTCTCCTCTCTCTCCTCTCTCTCTCTCTCTCTCACTCTCTTCCTCTCTCTCCCTCTCTCTCTCTCATGGTTACAATTTATTTGCGTTTCTAGATGATTCTAGTCAGTAATATTACCCATATTACTTTTTATCATTTCGAAATGGTAACTGCATAAAAGTAACACATACATTCAATCATAGTTAAAGTCTGTTCATTTATACCCCAGGGGGGAATACAAAAGGGGGGTAAAAGGCGTTGGTTAGGGCGGGAAAAGGTCCCTTTTGGAAGGAAAAACCATTGAGCCCGGGTGATGTCCAAATGATGCGTTCCCAAAAAGGGGTTTGGTAGTCAAATCAGTTTTCCCTTGGGACACAAGTAAGGTGGATGACAAACGTATTGGTTTTAAGGGTGGGATGTATTCCGCCCGCCCGCCCAAACCGCCCCATTCCCCCGGGCCGCTTTTCAAAAAGGTGGCGCAAAATCCACTCGTTGTTTTGATTTCCCGGGGGCCCACTAAAAATTTTATAAATTAAAGTTTCCCCTTTTTTTGCTAGAAAACCGCTTTTTGATTTTTCCCTCAGAAATGGTAAACATATTGATATTTTGATTTTTGATGTTCAATGGAAGTTTTTGATTTTTAAAAATATTTTTTTATTATTTATATTGGTGTAAACGATCTTTCTCATCGGTAAATGTTGGTTTTCCCATGTATTCCCGTGGGGGTTTTTTGTGCAAAAATTGATTTTTTTGAGTTTTTGCTTCTATGGGTTTATAAAGATTTAACAAAAAAAGAGGGGGCCCCAAATTTTTTAAACCCCCTTTCACCCCCTTTCGGGGGGGTCTTTCCTCTTTTGGCACCCCCCCGGGAATTGGGCCCTCTGGTAAACACAAGCAAAAAAATTTTCAACATTTTCTTTGTTA
Organism: Chionoecetes opilio; assembly: GCA_016584305.1. Taxonomy (NCBI): domain Eukaryota; kingdom Metazoa; phylum Arthropoda; class Malacostraca; order Decapoda; family Majidae; genus Chionoecetes; species Chionoecetes opilio. The sequence continues at coordinate 440,148 of JACEEZ010018794.1, forward strand.
CGGGACCCGGGGAACTACTAAATTCCAAACTAAATTGCTGATGTCAGGTTCCGAATCAAAATTTTCTCTATCACTTTCCGATTTGGATAACCCCGAAACCCCCTCTATTTTTCGTTTTTTTCCCCCCCCCGCTTCTATTACAAAAGGGGCGTCTAAGCTATTTTCCATGCCACTTTTTATGCTAGGCATTTTTAATAATTTTAAAACAGGGTTGTTTTTTCCCCCTTTTAAATTCTGGGTTTTAAAGGGAACGAATTGGAAAGGGCCCAAATGGCGGAGTTACCACCCCTGCCCCCAACCCAATCCCCCCAAAAAAAAGGCGCGTTAGTTTTTAGTGTTACCGTCCGTTTTTTGCGTTTCCCTGCCCAAAACGGACTTTAAAATCAATCGGGTTTTTTCATCAATGTCCTTTATTTAAAAATTCCTCCCAAATAGCGTTTGCGCAACCCCTGCCAAGCATTTACAGAGGGGAAAGAAACGGGGGCGGGCCCCTTCTTCAAGCAGTCCCACCTTTTTCCCTTCCCACCTACTTTGCAGCCACTTTGAGGGTTTTCAAACTACAGCTTGTGGGGGCAGGCCCCGGGCAGACATGTAAGGGGAAAAACCTACAGGGCCTTTCCCCCAATTTCCTTTCCTTTTTTTTCAATTTCCCGGGAAAGGGTTAGAAAATTTTCCCCGGGGTATGACTTTTCCCCCGGCATTGTCATGTAGTTTGCACGCTGATATGGGGAAGAAATTTGCACCCACGAGTTGGTGGAAGCATTTTCCCCTTTTCCAAGTTTCTTTGACCGAAAAGCTCCCACCTGGTGATGGTGGGGTTTGGCTGGCCCTTTTGGGAAACTGTAGACATGACACACAAAAGTCTCCAACGTTTTTCATCTGCTTGGGAAAAGCTCGTCATTGCCCAAAATCGGCAGGAATGAAATGCCCCCTAAGGGCTTTAAAGCAGCCCAAGGGCAGGGTCATCATCATCAAAGCTTTGGTAGAAATAAAAACCCCAAAATTTTTTGAAAATTCCTATGAATTTCCCTTTCCCCAATCAGCACCTGAAAAGTTGGGGGAGTCCAAGAAGCCCTTGGGGACTTTTTGGGGAGGGCCCAAATAACCCCTGCCCCTCTTTAAAAGATGTCTTTTTCCCCGTTTCTTCTTTCCTTTGCCTGTTATAAAATTTCAAGGATATAGTAAAATACTATCTGTCGGGGAGGCGATAAGTTTCAAAAAAGGAGCAGGAAAAACGTCAGTGTGGGGCGACCATACCCCAGATCTTTCTGGCAGCACCACAGGCTTTAGAGGCAAGTATTTGGGTTTTGGAAATAAATTTTGGGGTCACCTTTCTTAAATGTTTTATGGGGATACTCAAACTGGGCCCCCTTGATATGATCATCGTAAAACGAAAACCCGGGGCAAAAAAAAAAAATTCTTTGCTTGCGAAATAGTCAAGCGCCCTTGGCCAAAAAAGCCTGGGAGTTTCCCGTTTTTTTTTTGATGCTGAAAGTAACTCCTTAATGGACATGGTGAGCTTATTTGGGGGGATGAACTTCGTACTAAAAGGATGTGGTTAAATCGTTTTCTCCCGGGGGTCTTTTTTTTTCAACGACAGACCCAAAGTATCGATCAAACAAAAACACGCCCCTCATCATAGTTTGTCATCATTGCCCTCTATGCTTTTGTTAAATGCCCTTCCTGAGGTGTAAAATTTTAAAACATTTTTGGGTTTGTCTCTGTAAAACTCTGAGTCACCCATTGCATCAATGATAAAAGAATTTTTAACGGAGGATCTTCCTGCCCTAGGGTCTGGTACTAAAGGGAAACACAAGGGTTTCCCAACCTTTGGCATCTTCAACTGCACCCTTCCGACTGGCCTTGTCAGTTGGGTGTAAAAAGAATCTATCAACAGCAAAACAAAAGAGGGGGCATTTTTGACTTTCCGGGTACTTCCCCAATTTTAATTTCCTGGGAATTTTGGAAATAGGTCCTGGTCGTTTCCCTGAAAAATTTGAGAAATCTCCCCGGGAAAATTTAACAAACCCCTAGGGCAATTTGATGATTTTATCCCAAATGCTTACTTTTGGGGTTTTATCCATCCAACTTGAGAATCCCCTTCAACTTGAGCTTCTTCACTTGTCCCAAACCCGGAGATTTGATGGGGTAGTCAGACCGTTACAAACGAACTCCTCGAATCGCTTCTGACCCTTTTCGGGCATAATCCCGAATATCATGCTTTTTTACTCTGGCACAAAGCAAATAAAACCCAAATTTTTTAAAAGGGTGCTTCACTTAAAGGGGTTTTTGTCTTTTGCAGTGAAAACTCTTTTGTTTGACGGTTTTTAGGGCTTTCTCTCTTGCCCTCATGCAATCTGCCCCAAGACAGGGGTAATCCCTCTGGGGCTTTTCGGATGACCTGGGAAATTTGGGGGGAAAGCTCCCCAAGAAAACTGGGCCGAACGGGCAAGGCAAGGTGAAAGGGGTGAGGGAATTCGATTGGGGGGAGAAAGTTTCTTCTCGGGTGAGTTCCAAACCAAAAACCACACGGGGGTCCCTTTAGTTTCTTGTTTTCCTTTGTTCGGGGTTGCCTGATCTTTTGGGAGATTCGTAAAGGGGTTTAATCTCTGTTTTTTTGCAAAAACAAAAATTCACCGGACATAAATGCTTTCCATGTTTCGGGGGCCTTTTTATTTCCAGCCCCATTCATTTTGTGAAAGAGGGGGCGGGGGCATCAGTCGGGGGCGTAATTTAGAAGACCCCCCGGCGAAAAAAATTTATTTGTTTCGGGTTTCCCCAAAGGGGAAGCAAGATAACTCGGGCCGGGTCCCCGGGAAGGGGCCAAGAGCGGGAGGGAAAATGGGGAAGGCTTTCCCCCGGGATCGAGGTATGCTGAAAGGAATTCGGAAAAACTCTCCAATGTTTTCATCCTCCCCCAGTGGCTTCACATTTCCCACGTCCCAAATGATCTGACATTTAAGTCTTCGTCATTTTGGGGGTTACGGGGAAGGGAAGCTTGCCCTTTTAAAAGGGCTTTTCCCACCGGCCCCACTAACTGGGCCTTTTAAAAGAGGGGATAATATGACATCAAACCGCATCATCAAAAATTGCTAGATTGATTGTGATGGGTATTCGATCCCTTTTTTTTTGTATGCTTTCCCCCACTGAGATCCCAAAAGGGCTGCTGTGTGTATGTACCATTTCAAGGCCAATATCCAGGCCATTTGCCATCTATTTTTTCCCGAGAGCTTTGTAAACGGGCCAAATGAAAATAGGGAGAGCTCTTGCCCTTGGAAACCCAATTTGGGGTTCCCCAACTGACTGCTAAATTTTTAAAAAGCACGTGAATATAGGTCCGGGGCCCCCCAGGGGGTTATCAAATTTTTTTCTCTGTGGCCAATGACAGGGGCAAGATTCCCGGGCAAAACCGAAGAAACAGTGAAAAAGATTTCCCCATATCAGTGGGGTTGGTTTTAAAATAAGGGGCGATCCCTCTACATTCGTGCGTTTTGGGCTGCCCGGGGATGCCCGGGATAACACAGAGTTTTTTGGTTTAGCACCCCAATTTGGCACACCAAAAATCTTTCTTGACCAAATTTCCCGGGTTTGGGTTTGCTTTTTCCCTTGGACTGTTAGTTAAAAAGCGTGACGGGAGTGCTCCATGGGGGCACCCCCTTCCAAATTCCCTTTTCCCTTCCTGCCCCTGTGTTTTTCCTTCGCGGGGACTCGTTTCAGTAAAATTTCCCACAATAATTATCCGGGGCCATCACCCAATTTTTCCAAGGTATTTTGCAAGTGCCCAGGGGGTGAGTGAATTTTTTTGCTCAGAATATTTTCCCCCTTTTCCCATTTAAATAGACCGAAAATTTCTCAAGGGAAAATTGGTTTTGTGACTGGTTCTTGCACCATGTTCACGTCAAAGGCCAGGGGGTTTTTGGTGAGAGAAGCTTTTTGGTATTTAAAGTGGTCGGTTCATAAACCCTCTCCATCTTTATTTTGGCTAAAAACTGAAAACCATTTGGGCCAGGGGAAGGTTCCTTCCCACCTGGGTTGGGGCCTTCCAGGAGGTCAATATTATCGATGGGAAACCCAAATGTGTTCAGGCCTTTCTTGACAAAGTTTGGGAGCAAAATTTCCCCCAGCCTCCTTCATTTCCGGTGGAGAACACTCTGCTCAAAATGTTTTTTCTAAGCAATTTATGTGAAGGTAGTCACTTCCCAAAAACACAAACTGAGAGGTTTTCGAAAGATTTTTTGTCACGCACCTAGGAAAAACGCAAGGGGGAAAACCCATTGACAGAGGGGTCTGGGGCTGTTTGGGCCGGGGGGGGGGGAAGGGGGGGGGAAAAAAAAAAAAAAGGGGGGGGCCCTTTCTTTTTTTTCTGAGGGGGCACCCCCGGGGGATCAAATCCGAGTATTTTGGACAAGGAAAAGGGGCATGAAACGTTCCGACAAAATTTTGTCCAAAACCCCCCTAAATTTGTATTCCGGGACACTTTGACAACATGGGTACCAAAGAGGAGGGGACTCATGAAAAAACTGGGGGGTAAAGACGGGGTTTTCAAAAATTTCTTTAAGCTGCCTTTTAAAAAACCAACTGCGGGTTTTCAGCATCTCTTTTCCCCAGAAGGTTGGGGGACATTCTTCAGGTGACCAACTATCTCATCATCATTCATCATTTTAGGACCTGTAATCCATGGCCATCGTGACTGCAGTGGAGGCCAAAAAACGTCAGGCTCATTTTCCCCTTAGTGTGTGACAAACCCTTTCCCCCTTTTTGGAAGGCGCTCGCTGATGAGTCTTTTGAGGGGATTTCCGGGTAAATTCTCAAATCTCATTTACATCCACCAAAGGGATGCTTTTCAAAATTGAAAATAGGCATCATTTTTCCTCAGCCATGCTCAGTGTAACACCCGGGCACTCAAGGTGTTTTTTAATAGCGAGACCAATTTTTGCATCCATACTGAAACGGGGAAGGGGGGCACAAATTTCTGTGGGTCACCTGTTTGTATTTGCTTTTTGCAGAGCGCAAACATGTTTCCCATGGTAGTGTTTTCCCGAGCTTTATGCGTCGCCCGGGGTTTTTCAAGGTCCCCCTACTGAAACTAAATGGTCATCTGGGGTTTTTCTGCTTGATTTGTAGGGGTTTTTACCCATTGAGTCAGTAAGGGAAAACGGGGCAGTGGGTCTGAGTTTATTTTTGGACAGAAGTCACAGTTGGGGAAAAAAGACACAAAATTTTTCCTTTTGGGAAAGTCTTTGACCCGGGTTTTGGGCCCAACAGACCCCCAGACGTGAAGGGCCCCCGGTCCTTTGTGGAGCGCAGACAGGTGAATCGGTTCGGGGTTTTCTTCCTAAGACTTCCAATCTTGTTCTTTTTTGACGTTTGGCTTCCGACATTTACTTTTGATACCGAACGACTTAGTTCCCCCTTTATTTTAAAAACCCGACAAATAATTTTTGAGTCCCCATGAAGGGCACTTTCATTTTCACCAAAGACACTCTCTCTTTTACAGTGTTTTAAAAAATTTTTATTGTCATGAACCCCCTTGTTCAAACCCAAACGCTTCTTTGATGTGGCACCTTCTTTTCAGATCACGCAAAATCCGGGCCCCCTCCGACATATTGGCGGGGTACTACCCGGGGGGGTTTTTTTGGGGGTTTTGGGGGTTTTTTCCAAAGGGGGGTATCTGGGCTGAGCCCAAAACTGCTTCTTCAACATGCCTGAAAAAAAAAAATGGGTTAGGAAACCCCATACTCGAACCGGAAGTCTAAAAACTTAAACCCAAAATTTCTATAAGGGCACTTCCCTTTTTCTTTTTTAGGCTATAAATCGACTCGGAATACCTGAAAACCTACAAAAGGGGGAAATCAAAATAATGAAAACGGGCAAATTATTGGCGGAAAAAAGGGGGCATGGGGGGCCCCCCCCCCGTGCCGGGGGGGGCCCCCAAAAAAAAAGTGACCCCCCCAAAAGGGGGGAAAAGGGGCTGAAAAATTGGGACCCCATTTTTTTTCTGTTAATTGATACCTATAGAAGCCAGAACTGCAAAAAAAAACTATTTTTTGGGACAAAAACCCACGGGAGCCCTTTTCCTAACATTACCCTACCGCACTAGTAGGGGGGTTTCCGCCCCACGATTTTTTCCCCATGGGGCACACATGGGGGGAAATGACCCCTGTTTTTTGGAAACCGGCTGTGGGCATTTCCACGGGCCGGGACCCTATAGGGCACACGGGCAGGGACCTTCTTGGGAAACCCGGCCCCAAGTCCGACGGTGGAAGGCACCTTAAGGAAAAAAAAAAAAGGGTTGGGAAAAGAAGAAAAATTTTAAAAAATCAAGGTAAAGGGTAAGCAAAACATTAGTGTGCGAACTGTTGCATTATCTGGGGTTAAGAAAAATCCATATAATAATAAAAAGCTTTAAAAGGGTTAAATGGGGGTGTGTGTTTGTTTTTGGGGGTGGGTGTGTGTTGTGGGGTGTGTGTTGTGTGTGGGGTGGGTGTGGTTTTGGGGTGTTTTGCGTGTGTGTGTGGGGTGGGGGTGTGTGGTTTTGTGTGCATTATTCATATATATTTTCAGCCAAAAATGAAATTTAAAAACCTTTTTATGGTCCCGAGCCCAAATTTAATTTTTCCCGGGCAAAGGGATGAAAGCGGTTTCAAATAAGAGAATGGGGAAACAATATTTTGAGTATCAAAAAACCCCGTTCCCCTTCATACCCAGCTGGCAAAAATAAAATTTATTATCCTGCAAAGACCAGTTGGGTTTTGCGTGTGTAGTATTGCATTTTGGGTTAAACTATGTTTTGTGTGGGGTGTGTGTGTTGGTGTTGTTGTTGTGTGTGTGGTGTGTGTTTGTGTGTGTGTGTTGTGTGTTTGGGGGGTATGGGTGTGTGTGTGTGTCCCGTGTGTGGGGTGTTTTCTTTCGGGGTTTTGTGGTGTGTGGTGTTTTGGTGTGGGGGGTTTATGGTGTGTATTCATCTAGTTGTATTTTTTTCCCGGCCCCGAGCTGCACTCGTATGGCCCCGTCTCCATATCAACATTTTTTATCATTTCCCCCTTGTGTTGGGCCCAAGCCATCACCCCCCCCCGGGGGGCGGGTCACAACCCCGGGTAAAACCCTTAAACCCCCTTTACTGCTGGGTGGACCGGGGCTCGGGTTTTTTAAGGAAACAGCCCTTATGTCTCCCCTCCGCCCGGGATCGAACCGAGACTTTCGTTTGTGAGCCAAGCGTGCTACCTCTACACTACGGAGTACCCTTCTACACTACGGAGTACCCTAGCGGAGTGTGTGTTTTGTGTGTGTGTGTGTGTGTGTGTGTATGTGTGTGTGTGTGTGGGGTGTGTGTGTGTGTGTGTGTGTGTGTGTTTTCTCTCTGTGTGATGTGTCTGTTGTGTGTGGTATCTGCCTGTGTGTGTGTGTGTGTGTGGTGTTTGTGTGGTGTGTGTGATGTGTGTTTGTGTTGTGTGTGTGTCGGTGTGTGTGTGTGGTGTGTCCTGTGTGTGTGGTGTGTGTGTTGTGTGTGTGTGTGTGTGGTGTGAGTGTGTTTGTGTGTGTGTGTGTGTGTGTGCCGTTTTTGTGTGTAAAAATACGGACGTTAAGCTGGACTCGATGCGTTCATACTAGTGCTTGCCGTGATATGTATTTCCCTGTCAACGCTGAACTGTGTGTGTGTGTTTGTTTTTTTGTTTTTTTTTTTTTTTTTTACATCACAGGAACTGGCTCAAGGGCACAACACAATGATAACACAAGCCCGCTTAGTTGCCAGTCCCTACAAAGAAGGACACGTAAAGAATAAATAAAACAAAGGGGTAGGCCAATTATAGTTCGGGTTTGTGTGTGTGTGTGGTGGTGTGTGTTTGTGTGTTTGGTGTTGTGTGTGTGTGTGTGTGTGTGTGTTGTGGTGTGTGTGTGTGCGTGTGTGTGTGGTGTGTGTGTGTGTGTGTGTGTGGTGTGTGGGGGTGTGTGTGGTGTGTGTGTGTGTGTGTGTTGTGACACTGTGTGGTGTGTGTGTGGTGTGGTGTTTGTGTGTGTGTGACACTGTGTGTGTGTGTGTGTGTGTGTGTGTTGTGTGTGTGTGTGTTGTGTGTGTGTGTGTGTGTGTCTGTGTGTTTGTGTGGGTGCGAGAGGAGAAAGAGAGAGATAAATAGAATGAGGAGAGAAAAGAGATAGAGAGAGAGAACGAAGGGAGACCACCATAACTGTGACCTGTGTGTAAGCATACATTTGTGTGAGGGCAGCAGACAGGTGAGGTGTTGGAGGATTTATGAGATGCAAATGTTCCCTTGTTACTTATACGTTGTCTCATGATAAACAAAGTACAGAGGGACAGTGCAGGTCAGGACTGCATTGGTGATTTATATATAATCCTGGGAGTATATTCACATACTCCTAAATACTACTTGGAGAATAGTGAAATAATGTCTTTTTTGCGTGGTATACATAATAGACATAATGGTATAGTTTGTTAGAGAGAGAGAGAGTTAACCCCTTGAGGCCCAGAACGTAATTTCCATTGTAATTTGGGTACCATTAGACGATTTTAGTGAGTATAAGCAATGTTTTATAGATATGACCTGTTTAGTACCCTTGTCCACTAGTAATTTTATGGCTAACAACAAACGATTTTATATAGCAAACGAAAGATCTGGGCGTGAAGGGGTTAAGTGAAATTCATATTTACACGACATAATGTGACGCCCATGCCCGGCTCATTCACGGATGACACGAGCGTTGTTGCCTGTAACGCCAAACACCCACGGTGCAGGGTAGTGTTTGCACGGAACACACAACGGGAGCTGCTGAGCAAACAGAGAGGAGCTTAATATTCATGTGGTTTTTTTTATTCTCATCACATAACCAAATAATTAGGTACTTTTTTTCGATTCTAATCAGTTAATTGAAGTTTATATGGAATTGTGTATAACTGTTTCTCGTATATCATCACGAATTTGTTCCTTAATAATTATCCCTTATAAGTAAAGAACAATTATCTCTTAACAACCTACTGCAATTTAGCTATCCCTTTCTCCCTGGCTTGTAACAACCTACTGCAATTTAGCTATCCCCTTCTCCCTGGCTTGTAAGAGCTAAATGGCTTTGTAGACAGTTAAAATCATCTGATATAATGAACATGTTGTTTGAAATCATAAAACAATAGTGTTTCTTTCTTTTCATAATCATGCTAACATCAACCAGTAGTTTTTCCTTTCATTGTAACACATAACAAGGATACTATTTTTTTTTTTATAGCAGTCCAAAGATCTGTAAAAACTATAGACCAGTTATTAACCAACTGATGCGGTGTTTCCTCAAGCATTCGATATATATACTATATATATTATATATAGATATATAATATATTTCTCTATATATATATATTATATATTATTTTACTATATAAAATATAAATAAATATATATATATATGTATTATATATATATAACATAATATATATACATATATATATTATATATTCTAGTATATATATTATACTGCCGCAAGCCGTCCTCAGCGGCGGCATTTTGGCTAGCTCCTGCGGAGCTATTGGTGGTGTTCGCCCACCACCGTGTTTGGATGGGCCGAAGGACCACCAAACGACAGACTCTCCCAGATGCCCCTTCTACCTTTCCTGACTCATGGTTTAAAATGTATGTATTTTAAACGCAACCCATTCCATCACACCCAACCCTTCCTCACCCATACCCATCACCCCACCCATTCACTCACCTTACCCCGCTCACCCCCCACCCATTCACTCACCCATTTACCCATTGCTCCATTACCCAATCACCCCACACCCATTCACGCACATAACATTACCCAATCAGCAGCCCCCATCTATTCCTCCCCTCACCATCACCCCCCCCATTCGCTCACCCATCACCCCACACCCATTACGCCATCACCCCACCCATAATCACTCACCCATTACCCATCACCCTACATCAAGGTTTCCTCATTCTCGCAACCCACTTTTTTTTTCACATTATATCGCTAATGCTAGCTAACAAAAAGAAAAAACAGTGATCGGATCATTTTATAAGTGGTCTTAAAGCCTTTGCCTGGTCAACCTGATTCCAGAAAAAAATGTTGTATATGAGGATTCCGCCACGGGGGCGGAACCTATACCACACACACGCACAACAGTCACACACACACACACCCACGAGACACACCCACACACTTTCGCTTATATTATTATAACTATATATTATCTATATTATATATATATATATATATATTATATGTATATATATATATATATCTATATATCTATATATATAATATAATATACAGGGTGTAACACGAGTTTTATGCAATATTGAGACAGGTGTAAAGAACATGTAATTCTATCACACTCATATTCTATAACACATATGCTTTTTGAAGCTCCTTAGACGTAGATGAAAGTTAAGAAAATATGCGCGGCCAGAAATTTCACCATGGCAAGCGGCTGCCGCTCGGTGAACTTTTGAATGATTTAATCATAATGTTTACTAGTATTGAGCATTACTTATCTTATAACAACACAATGTTGCATAATGGACAGGTTATTACTACTGAATCATTAACATGATAACAGAGCAGGGCTGTATAAACATACGTAAAAGGCTAAGTTGGCAGAGTGTCAGGAGGGAGTAGGAAGGACACGTGACTCAGCTGATGGGCCGGTGAGGCCTCGCAACCTAGTCCCTCCTTCCTCTCCCCCGCCCCGACGCATTGCCAGCTTAGCCTTGTACATATTTTTTTATTACAGCCGCTGCTGTTTCTCATGTACTGCTTATTTAGTATACCATGTCCATTAGCCAACTGTCATTACAATTGTGGTTTTGTATAAGATAATGTAATGCTCCTTAACTAGAAACATTATGATTAATCATTCAAAATGTCCCGGGCGGCAGCCGCCTGCCATGGTGAAAATTTCTGGCCGCGCTATTTGTTCTAACTTCATCTCCCCGTCTAAAGGAAGCTTCAAAAAGCACTATGGTTATTGAGATTTTGTGCTTAGAATTACATGTTCTTTCACCTGTCTCAATATTTGCAGAAACTCGTGTTACACCCTGTATATGTAGGCTACCTACCCTTTGATTTCAGCTCACTTTTACTGAAGCAGAAAAAGCACCGATTGAAAAAATCGAAAATCATCTTTTTTCGTTCTTTCTTTCCCAATCCCTGTAACTCACGAACCACAAAATGGGAAAAGGGTGAATATAACTCCAAAATATTGCAATCTAATCATGAAAACTTTCAATAACTGTCTGTAAATGCCATGCAAAAGATGGATAGCTATAATCTAAGCTCTGAACTGAGCTAGCCGAACGAACGAACGATTGCAATCAACGCAGCGGACTCGCCATGCACTTTCAAAGTGGGCAAAAAATATTCCAAAACCTATGACATAGAGATGAACAAAAAATGGGACGGGATGATGATATACATTACCCATTCTAGTATTCCACCACTGACTGAACCATGAGAACAACAGTTACGGCATGTTAGTGGAATACAGGGAATGTATAACATGGTCGACAAAAAAAAAAAATCGAAGTATATTAGTTCTGAACTAATGAAGCTGATTATAGGTAAATCGACCCTGCTGAACTCGAAGCCTGATGTTCCAATTAACTCCTACCGTCCAGTTTTTGAGAACCAGACGCCAATTCATGAAAAATATGGGTTTAAGATCAGCAGAAATAGTAGTTTCAACCAATTGTTTTCATTTAAACTCTTAATCTTTTCTTTCTCAGCCTATTTAGGGCATTGGCATGTTTTTTGAGCCCCCTCAGTGTGGTTTGTGCAGTGAGCAGGGAGGGGTGGGCGCGCTGCGTATTGGCGAGGGGTTAGCAGGCTGTGTATTACATTTTTACCTTACTGGATCGTACAGCTATTGACATATGTTTAAACTTTTATTTTCTTTGCAGATAATGATGTGTTTTTTGATTTAGTGGATTCCTAATTTTAGTTGGTTTACCGTATATCATACCGTTGTATCGGGCTGTGATAGAGTCGCCGTAACTGTGTGAATGCATCGCAAGTTTTTGTTACACTGTGGAATTTTTTCCCCTGACATGTCTGCAGAAACCTCTTACAAAGATGTTAAGCATCTTATCTGCATTACTTCAAGTGCCCGTTATAGGTGATCAGATAAGAAAGTAGTGCCCCCCTCAACGTAGCATGCAACCCCTGTGTGATTACCACTTGAATGATGGAGCGTGGCAAACAGCCATGTCAGGCCATGGCATTTCTGCATCCCAATGGTTTGGCGTGAACAAGGATCACAGTACTGACTGCTACTTCTGCCTCACTAACATCAAAGGATATTCGTAAAAACACGAGCTAAAATCAGGTATCCTGCGTACCTTCTGCCACCAGGCCTGTGCCAATTGTCCCTGTATCCTCCCATTTCCAAATTTCCAGTGCAAGTGCTAGAAGTGAATCAGATTCGAACGAGAGGAATAATCTCTATGGATACAGACTTTCAAGAAATGGCAGTACAACGGCGCCCAATTCATCGTCAGTAAATGCTAACATGACCTTGCTATGGACCTAGATCTACCCAAGGAGAAAAGTTAAGTCCCTTGGAATCTCGTCTCAAGGAATGGAATTGCTACAAGAAGGAGTTCTCATCACCACGTTTTTTATTTTTGTTTTTTTTTCGTCGTAGACATAAAGAACTTTCAAGCTTCTTCAAGGTGGAACACAAGCTCTGTTACTGCTTTGAATGTTGACACACTCATGGAACAACTTTGTGAGTCCTCTACACTTTGATAAGATTTGAGTGGCATATATTCATAGATTTTCAGCAAAAAACAACTCTAAAGGCTTTCTTCTTCATCAGGAAGTACGCTTCCCGAGTGTTCAATTGCGCATGGGCATGAAATGAGTGAAACTTATGAAACTCTGAAGACGTTGTTATCTGCTGTTACATATGAAGAACAGCCATTGGAATCTGTGTGGGGACTGAAGTAATCTTCCTTGCCTTCTAGGACTCCATTTAGGTTACACTAGTACACTAAGCACATGTGTTTTCTTTGTTTGTGGGACTCTAAGAGCGGACGCAAACATTAACAAACAAAAGGAATTGGCCCAGCACGACAGAACGACTCACCTGGCAAGGTTCAACTGTATGTACTAACCTATTGTTGCAGTGAAACGGTGGTACGTACCTCCATTGCTATCTGAAAACTTGGGTAATGAAACATTTTGTGAAGGCCAATGGATCAAATGGTGCTGGCTTTCATATTGTTAGCAAAGTTGAACGCACTGTATCTGAAGCCCAAGTAAAGGGAGTGTTTTCAATGGCCCTCAAATTCGTCACTACTCACTCCATTGATGAGACTTTGTAAAGGCCTAACTGCCCTGGAAAAAGCTGCCTTGAAGAGCTTTTTTGGCTTGTTATGAAGACCTACCTAGCGTTCGAGCTAGCGTTCGGCAATCGAATTATGCGGAACTTGTAATGACATGTTGAAGAGTTACCTAATGCGCTTGGGGCTTCGGATTTCCGCAAAATCCACTTGTCCTTCCATCTTGCTTTCTTCCCAAGAATCTTGGCGCGGTACAGTGATCAGCAGGGGGAACTTTCCATTCAGGACATTGCCACCATGGAAACCGATACCAGGGACGCTTCATCCCAACATGATAGGGACTATTGCTGGACTGGAATTGCTGGACGCTACACAAACTGAAAGTACTCCTCCTACAAAAGAAAGCAGCAAACTACAAAAACAACTTCTGATGTACTATGGAAGGCAGTGTAGTACTTTTGTGTGTTGGTATAAGTTTTGAATCATATGTATATTTAATACCAATTTTTGAGATCTTACTGTTTCTTCTGAAGAACAGTCTAGATATTACTGGTTCTTCGACGTAGGCGCATCTTTCTCTCCAAAAAATCTGGAAGTGTGTTCCAATTATATAATATATATATATATTTATATATATATATACTATAGATATATATTATATATATATATAGTATATATACATATAAATTATATATTAAAAGTCAAAATTCCTTTGATTTGGCATATTTTCAGGATATTTCCAAGATGGGCACATTTTTCAGGGATATATTTGGAACATAATTTAAGTATATTTTTTGCAAGATAATGTACATTAGGTCCTACATAAGCCGCGGCACCCCGAAGTTTAATTTCGAGTATATATATACTGGGTGGGTTGTTTCGATTAATTAATAATATTATATATACGTATATAATTATCATAGCTGAATTACAATTTAAAATGCCGATAGTTCAAAAACTCTACGTGCTAGAGAAAAAGCATGCCATTTTTGAAATCAGCAGCAAAATGCTTTCCACCCACACACAATGAACTCAGAACCATTTTTGGTGTTGACCAGTGTAATATATATTCCATCCATCCCAATTTTTATTTCTGTTTTTCCATACGTAAATCTTTAATATTTTTGAATTGTTTATACTAGTAGCATTTTCAGTGTTGGATATATTCTTTGATTCCAATTTCTTTACCTACCAGGATGCATATTCCCGTTCTCTATGCGAGTATGTGGTTTCCGAGTGAAGACGCTTGGCTGTAGCTCCGAAACTAACCATAGGATTTTCTCGAAAATTCCCTCATTGTGATTCCCACACAAAGTTACGTATTAATTACCAGGAAACCCTAACCTACCCTATCCGAAACCTAACGTAACCTAACCTGATATGTTGAAGAGTAAACGCCACATATTCTTCCAGAAAACGGGAATATGCTACCGGGGTGCATATTGCCGAAGTCTATTGCTGTTCGGGACTAGGGGAAATTAGAACCAATCAGCGCACGCGGTGAGTGCGGGGGTGTTGGGGGGATACTCAGCCGTCCATCAACAAAAATAACGGGTAAGTTGCTCTTTTTGATGGCAGATATAGTGCGTGACTTTTATTAAATATTATATATTGCTGTATAATTAACAGTTATAATATAATATAATATAATATAATTAACAGTTATAATATAATAGTTCTATTGATATGTTCCTAATATGTAGAAGAAGACATGGGAAGAGAGAGAGAGAGAGAGAGAGAGAGAGAGAGAGAGAGAGAGAGAGAGAAAAGAGAAAGGGCGAGAGAGAGAGAGAGAGAGAGGAGAGAGAGAGGAGAGAGAGAGAGAAACAGGTGAACAGAGAGAGGCGAACAGCATGGTGACACATAAGTTTTAGGTGAAGGACCTTCCTTTCTTTCGCAGGACGCACATACGTAACGTTGAAGCAGGTGTTATTCTGACTGTATAATTTACACTGTTGAAAAATTTTGAGCATAATTTCTGTTGAGTTCGATTTTTCACTTGATTTAGACTAAAATTGTCAGATTCATTATAATTTTTGTTGTTATCATTATTGCTATTATTATTATTATTATTGTTGTTGTTTTATTTTTTATTGTTATTACTTACTATTATTAATCCATTACTTTACTGTGGGTGTTGCAGTACCGTCCCTACTACTGCTCCTACTACTGCTGCTGCTACTACTACAACTGCTACTATTACTACTACTACTACTACTGCTGCTGCTACTACTACTACAACTGCTACTATTACTACTACTACTACTACTGCTGCTACTACTACTACACCTGCTACTATTACTACTACTACTACTACTGCTGCTGCTACTACTGCTACAACTGTTACCATTACTATTACAACTACTGCTGCTATCACTGTCCTGACTATCACAAATCACCATCACTATTAATACTACTATCCTGACCACCACTGTCACCATCACTACTACTACTACTACTACTACTACTACTACTACCATTACTAATATTAATACTACTACAACGTTTTCTCTGACCAATGGCAATAATAATAACAAAGCCAAAAATAAAAATAACAATATCCATGATAATATTATAATAATCAAAATAATATAATAATGATAATAATAATTAATAGTACAAATAATAATGAAAATAATCAAAATAATAATAACAATAATAATGATAACATATGAACAGCGGGAGTAATTGTAGTGGCAAAGAGTGTGGTTGTTGCGTTTGTAGTTGTAGTAAAATGTAGGATCAATGGAAACACAAATTAATCCAAGAAAGGAATAATAGAAATCAAGAAAAACTATATTATACGAAAATATGGACAAATATAAGAGGAGGAGGAGGAGAGAGGAGGAGGAGGAGGAGGAGAGAGGAGGAGGAGGAGTTGAGAAGAGGAGGAGGAGAAGAGAGGGGGGGGAAAGGGGGGGGGGGTGAAGTTGAGTGGTGGGCTAATCCATGGTTCAGGTGCAGAGAGGTACGGGTACAATCTGGCACACTCTTACTTCTAGGGGCAAATGTTTCCTAGCTGTAGCTTTTCATTTTGATACATTTTTATTACGCTTTAATAGTCAAAGAATAATAAGTAGATGAAAATTAGTCATAGGTTTGTGTGTGCGTGTGAGCTTCTCTCTCTCTCTCTCTCTCTCTCTCTCTCTCTCTCTCTCTCTCCTCTCTCTCTCTCTCTCTCTCTCTCTCTCTCTCTCTCTCTCTCTTCCTTCACATATTTTCCTCCCTTACTCCATCACCCTTCTTCCCTCTCCCCCTAACTCTGTCTCTCCCACTTCCTCCTTCCCTCCCTTTCCCTGCCTGCTGTCCTGGAAAGCAGGCAAGAAGGGAGAGGGAGGTAAGAAGGCAAGACTAGAGGTCTAGAAAAAAAAGACAACAGCACCACTCACACACGATTAGTACATACACATGCAGAGTTTTACACACACACACACACACCTACTCTCAACAAGACACAATGCAACAAACATTTCAGTTTCTCGCAACGAAGTGATGGCTGCATGATCAACACAGTGCCACCACCAAAGTCTGGGTTCCGCGCCACTTTTGCTCCTTCCTTGGGTCTGCAATACAACTTTTCTGCCGCACTGTAATCTTCGTGACTATATTCACATATATACTGCCATGATCAACAAAATACATGGAAGCAGTACATGTGAAGTCTATTATTAGCCAGTAAAGCGAGGGCTCTCGGGTGGCCTGGGTGCGACCCGCCGAGCATCAACCCGAGTTGTACCACGAGGAGAGGTGCCAGGAACCCGTCTGTTCTCAGGGTGGAGTGAGTAGCTTAGTACTCTACCCTGCCATCGCCTCTCACCTTTCACCTTAGAGCTGTATAGCCCAAAGCATACTTTAGGGTGTGCCTTATACCCCTGTAAGAGTATCTGTGCCTCAGGCTCAGTGCATGATCTCGGAGCTCTTAGGAGTACACTGGCAATAAAGATGTTTTCCGAGGTTTTTACCTTGCAAAATGAGCCTAAAAGTAATAGTCACAGTAGGAGTTCGGGTGAGGTTTTCAAATATATCTTCTCGATTATTTTAGCTGGGTGCTCCATAGCTCAGTGATAAAGTGTTGGTGTTTCAATACGTCAACAAAAAGGTGTCGGTTCGATTCCCTCACAAATCCTTTACGGATATCTTTACCGAGATCGGAACCCGCCCCCCCCCACCTCAAACCCTCTGACGGTCTATCGACCTCCTTCCATCTGGCCAAGCGAAGGTAATTGATAGGCAAGACGTGGGTGAAAGGAACCCTCACCCCCCACATCCCCATCCCCATCCCCCGTCCATCTACCTCCCTCCCTCTGGTCAAGGGAAGGTAACTGATAGACAACCCCCCCATCCCCCTCCCCCTCACGTCCACCTACCTCCCTCTCTCTGGCCAAGGGAAGGTAAGTGGTGGATGAGAGACACCCCATCCTAATCCCCCCTCCCACCCTCCGACCGCCCATCGACCTCCCTCCCTCTGACCAAGGGAAGGTAACTGATGGACGAGACGTGGGTGAGAGATAAAAAAAAAAAAAAAAAAAATAGTAATGGGTTGTAATACTAAAGTAATGGGTCGGGTTGTATCTGATGGGAGAGGTTTAAAGGGTTGACGTCATGGAGGTTAAAGGGTTGTGGTCAGGATAGGTTGCAGGGTCGACGTGATGAAAGGTAGGGTCAAAGTGATGGAAGTTAAAGGGTTAGGTTAGGGGTCCACATGATGGCCCGGTTCGAAGGGGCGTATCTGAGTTTACTCAGTCCGTCTCGCATCAGACCCTAGACCCTAGCCCCGAGGCCCGCCCATCGCCCAGACCCCCACCACCAGCCAACCGAACCCCAGCGCCTAGCCAACGAAAGGGTTCATTGCTCACCACGCCCAAACCCCAGGCTAGATAGACCAGCCCCTCATGCCCTCAGGTACTAAAGATAATAAATTAATAGAGGGTAAAAAATAAAATAGTAATGGGTTGTAATACTAAAGTAATGGGTCGGGTTGTATCTGATGTATAAAGAGTATCGACGGTCGAAAAGGGTCGACGTCATGGAGGTTACCGGTAATCCTGACCGGTCGTGGTCAGCTTCAGGTTGCAGGGTACAATTTTAAATGAGTAAAGGGTAAGATCAAAAACATTAAATCATTAATACGTTTCATGAAATAATATCTCTCTAATATGCTATCAATAAAATAAATAAAATAATTAAATTAAATTTCAATTAAATGAAACATTAAATATTTTGTTAAATAACAAGGGTTATAATCTCTCTAATATGCTATCAATAAAATATATAAAATAATTAAATTAAATTTTAATTAAATGAAACATTAAATATTTAGCATAAAATGATCTATAGAGAATTATCTATACAACTCAACAAATATTATGTTCAGAATTGTTCCCCAGTGTATATAGATTATACAAGTGCTTGTGGGCCCTTCGGACCCATGTATTGATGTTTGTAGTAGTAGTATATTTTAAACAACAATGTGAGTGAAAACTCCAATCGTGTTGTTGCTGTCGTTGGTCACTGGTTAAAGTGCCTAGGGGTAGACCACCTACCACCACCGTAGCCTGCCTCACCCCAGCCCCACACTATATATATTATACTCTATTATATACTCTATTATAAATTATACTCTATATTATTTTATACCCTCTATACAGGGTGTAACACGAGTTTCTGCAAATATTGATACAGGTGAAAGAACATGTAATTCTAAGCACAAAATATTCTATAACCATATGCTTTTTGAAGCTTCCTTTAGACGTGAGATGAAGTTAGAAAAATTAGCGCCGCCAGTAATTTCACCATGGCAGACGGTTGCCGCTCGGTAACATTTTGAATGAATTAATCATAATGTTTACTAGTAATGGAGCATTACATTATCTTATAAAAAAACAATTGGTATTAATGGACATGTTATTACTAAATAAGCAGTACATGAGAACAGCAGTGCTGTAATAAACAATACTGTAAAAGGCTACATGGCATCGTGTCAGGGAGGGGTAGGATGTAACACGTGACTCAGCTGATGGGCGTGAGGCCTCGCAGCCTAGTCCCTCCTTCCTCCCCCGCCCCGATGCATTGCCACTTAGCCTTGTACAGTATTGTTTATTACAGCCCTGCTGTTCTCATGTACTGCTTATTTAGTAATAACATGTCCATTAATACCAATTGTGTTGTTATAAGATAATGTAATGCTCCATTACTAGTAAACTTTATGATTAATTCATACAAAATGTCACCGAGCGGCAACCGCCTGCCATGGTGAAATTACTGGCGGCGCTAATTTTTCTAACTTCATCTCACGTCTAAAGGCGGCGTCACACTAGCCCTTTTTCCGTCTAGTTTTTTCTGCAACTTTCTCATAACTAACAATTTTCTGACTGCAAGCCGTCACACACACACAATCGTTCGCCTGCACTTCCGGTCAGCTGTTGCATGTAAACAAACAAGGCTCCGACGCCAGGGCAAGCTATTGCTCGTATACACTTAATTATGTGTATTATTTATCAGTAGTAGACCTAATATCGACCTAGATAAGACCTAGAATATCAAGGCCTTCTTAGTGTACAAGTCTCTGTGGTCCCAGAGACAAGCTAGAGGGTGGCCACGCGTATGCAATGCATTCAACGAGAAATTCTTCTGAGCTACCTACGTGTCCACAGCATTTCGTCTATAATCTTAAGTTGAAGTCTTGAAGAGTGAGAAACAAATTTTGAGTGTGTCTTGAAAAAGAAACACAACGAGCTTGGCAGACGACCTACAAAGCGATAATAAGCAGAAAAGGTCACAAGAAGAAAAAGAAGAAGAACAATCGAGTCATGCGAGAGACTGTTGGCTGTTATATAGAACCGGCTTTTAAATGTATCTACATGTACAATAGTCACGTGAATATTTTCAATACTTTCAAATGTATTGAATTATAATTTGCAAAAAATTACTGATTTATATCGAATATCTTTAAAGTAATCACTATGGATTTTGATTTGACTAAGAAAGTTGACTTCAACTTTCCATATCAAGACGATCACGATCGACTGACTCAGACTGACTGATTCAGATGGACTAACTAGTCAGAGCGAGAAAAAACTAGTCAGAGCGAGAAAAAACTAGTCAGAGCGAGAAAAAACCAACGGAGATCGTCTAACTAGACGGAAAAAGTGCTAGTATGACGCCGCCTTAAAGGAAGCTTCAAAAAGCATATGGTTATAGAATATTTTGTGCTTAGAATTACATGTTCTTTCACTTGTATCAATATTTGCAGAAACTTGTGTTACACCCTGTATATATATTATACTCTATATATATATTATACTCTACATATATATATATATATATATATATATATATATATATATATATATATATATATATATATTACACACTCTCTCTCTCTCTCTCTCTCTCTCTCTCTCTCTCTCTCTCTCTCTCTCTCTCTCTCTCTCTCTCTTCTCTCTCTCCTCTCTCTCTCTCTCTCTCTCTCTCTCTCTCCCATATCTTCTTCTACATATTAGGTACATATCGATAGAATTATACATTATCATTGTTAATTATACAGCATAAATATATAACATTTACTAAAAGTCACGCACTATATCTGCCCACAAAATGAGCAACTTACCCGTTAATTTTGTGGATGGACGGCTGATAAGGCCCCAACACCCCCGACTCACCGCGTGTGCTGATTGGTTCTATATTTCCCCTAGTCCCGAACAGCAATAGACTCCGGCAATATGCTACCGGGATAGTGTCTCGTTCTTTTGACGGAGTGTCTAGCATGAGCCGTAACCGATGATGAATTAGTCCTACTGCTGCCTGGCTCTGTTTGCATGCAAGGATTACTTCTACGGCTAAAACCTTTTTATCCTCTGCTGTTTAGTCATCCATATGATCGAATCCCCTTCGTTGAAAAGCTGCTAAATAATCAACTTGCCGTGCTCTACCATGGTACGAGTTCTTCTCTTCTCCCCTTTCTCTTTTTTTTCCTATTCACTTTTCTTTCATTTCAAGTCTTCTTATCACAGGTAACGCCAAAGGATGGCGAGATTATTTATTCACATGAGGCACATCACCGGGCACTCATATTCTCCTCCTGAATCCTTTATTAATCAGTTCAATCACGAAAATATTTAGTCACCGATTAGGAAATTGATGATGACAATAAAAATGACGAGGAGGATGAAATTGAAGGTGTTATGGCACTGGCTAGATTATATAAATGCGTATGATAAAACATATATGTTATCAGCATGTGATCATTTTGGAGGTGTATGTGTACGTGTGTCTGCCTCTTTCAGCAACACATCTGTTACTGTGTTGCTCGGACAGACACTACATCCTCGCTAATGTTGACATAGACATAATGGTATTGTTCCCTGCTGCTTGCATTCTTGAGAATGCACATTCTGTGTTTTATGTGTGCCTGTGGTTCATGGCCACTTATCTTAGTTGATAAGCATTGCACACCTGGACAGACACAACTAATTACCTTGGGTGTGTTTGAGTCATCGCCGTGTGAACAGCGAGCGGACCTTCGCATTCCATGTACTCAGCAGTTCCTGTGTAAACAGCTGTTCAATAGGGTGGAGCGTTTTTGGGGGGTATTTCCATTTTTTTTTTTTTTTTTTTTTTTTTTTTTTTTTTTTTTTTTTTTTGTTAGAACGTTTGCGACTAGTGCGGCAAAGTTGCGAAATTACACCAGTATAACACTGTTAAAATATTAGAACATACAAATAATTTCTTAAGGCGGCCCAACGCGATCGAAGTTTGATTTTTTCAAAATTTTCAAAATTTATACGTTTTTGCACTTTTTTGGCAAATAACCAACCTTCTTTATTATTTATAAATTGCAACTAGTGTATGAAATATGTGCAACGTATTCACGTAAACGTGGGTAAAATTTGAAGCAGAAATTCAAATATCTTCAGGTGGCCCAACTCAATTATGTGTAGAAAAATATGTTAAAACTCGATATTTTCATTTATTTCATCAAGCAGGACCAGTATGAGTGATACAACTGACACATATATCCAGTATGAAATAGGCCAGAACTCACAACGGAGAGGTGGCTGTTACCAATCAGCGCCGCGCTTTTCTCACCAATTAGCGCCGCGCTTATTCTATTTTCTCACCAATCAGTGCCGCGCTTATTCTAACCAATCAGCGGCAGTTACCGCGACACCAACCACCAATAGCTACGTACTGCGCTGCCGTGCGCTGGGTTTATAAGCAAGAGCTCACGGCTGAGACAGAGTTGGAGCCAGCAGTCACTGCCTACCGGAGCTCCTGGCTGGGATAACAAGCCAACCCCCATGGCAGCGGGCCGGGCAGCCCCCTCATGGCCACTCTTCCCCCTCATCCCCGACGCGTAGCAGCCTGCTGCGCCCACCCCCCCCACACGGAGAGTGTATCCTGCTGAGTGCCCCGCACTCCTCGTCAGGATGGACAAGCCAGACCTCGTGCCGCACGCCAGCAGCACGGACACTCTCCTCTCTTCCGGGAACGGCGAGTGTGGCCATGCCCCTCGCCTCCCGTCTTTTTGCCCGCAGCCTAGCGCTGCCGCACTAGGCTGCCACCGATCAACGCACTCCACCTCTGCGACATCAAAGCATCTCTCTGACGGGCTCAAGCTAGCCCGTGGTCCTCCCCTGCTGGAGGCCCGATAGACAAACAACAACAACGGCTGAGAGATTACTTTCCCCGCAGCCAGCGCAGTGTCAACATCTCCACTCTCCAGATCGACTCACTGCAACTCGGTTCTTGACTTCCACTGTTACGACGTACGTGAAGGCTGTGTTGCGCTCACGCTATCATGGCAGGCTTGGCGTCGGCAGCATCTGCTGCGGTACGCACTAGACTAGAACTTTCGTCTCCGATCTTTGGCAGTGCTTGTGATTTCACAGGAGATCAACTCCCAAGTTACAGGGATGTCATGAAATGTTTTCTTCTGCAAAGGTACGACTGCAAGATACAGGGTTCAAATAAAGATCCTGCAGTGAGAACAATTTCTACTATTGTCGAGGAAAAATTGAGGGAAATATACGCCAGAGCATCAATCCCAACACTATCCAAGCCACGCATCGTGACCATGATTGAGGCTTATCAATCTAAGTATAAAAATTTATTGAAATGTTACAAAGACCGTAAAGATGTACAAAGTTACAAGAAGAAAATTGAAGCATTTGCGGAGAATTCGCAGAAACTTTTCGACATAGCAGCTTGTAAATGCGCGTTTCGTCCACTGTGTCACTGTCCTCGCGATTCGAAAGTACCTGTATTAGAGGAAGCATTTCTTACTGATCAGAGGACACAGCGGAAGATGTATATCGGAAGACTAGATAAAAAAACAAGCAATGTTCTTGCGAAACGTAGTGCAAGAAACGTCAGAGATGAAAAGGATTCAGGATCAGGAGCCACCACATCGGTAAATGATCAGCAATTTCATGAATCACCGAGTAAATCCTCCATGAATATATCATCTGATGAGGATTATGTTCCTCCAAAAAAAATTCAGATATTGATGCGAAAACAATCATCAGAAGATAAAGAGGCAAATAAAGAAACACAAAACAAAATTACTCTGTCTTCTTTAAATAAAGGAATTTGCTCACGTGCAATCGGACCTCAGTCTTCTTTCTTCTGGTTCGTTGAGCACAGACCAGAAATACCTCTATGAACTTCATCAGTCAATTTCAACTGGTGTAGTCTCTGAAGAACTGGCAGCTCGTCAACCAGGAAAGATGAATCATGCCAGGTGGCTCACGACAGCAAACCGAATACTTCGCCTGTATGTAGGAACGGACGATCCTACGGATGTGTTGAACACATTGGTCACTTTCATCATGAAAGTTTATGCACCAATGTGGTTCCGCATTAAATCACAACCACACGTACGAGATGGTGCCAAACATGTCCACAGGACGTTTAAACTCCTCCAAGGATTAGATGACAGTATCGTCAGCGTGGTTCAGCCAGTCATACAGCGAAATGCATTCTTTGCTGCTCCGGAAAATATCCTGCTCAGCATGATTCAGGATGAACGAATAGATGTTCGAGAACTGGGATGGCGTCGAATTAAGAGAGCCCGCACTTACAAAGAAGACCGTCCGCGTCCACGCCAGCTCACGATTCCAGCTTTACTATTCGATAGCGAGGATTACATCAATATGATTGATTGGCAATCTTGTGACTTACAGGAGCCTCCCCTGACGATGACTCTCGGACGAAGAGATCAACCAAAACATATCCGCAAAAACGTCCTTCGTTCATGAACCTTTCCCGTGTCACACACAAGCAGTAGAGCGAGTTATAAAACTCGTAACAGACGCTTCAGCTGCAGTGTGTGGACACAATTCAAGAGATGGATTCATCCGTGCGCGGCTCGCATCTAGAGCAAGAATACCGTCGTTTGAGTCAAAAAGGCAGTACAAAACGAAGTGAAGCTAACACTATTAGTAAGTACCGTGGTACGGGCAATGTTGGGCATACATATAGACTTATTAAATATTCAGTCATGATGGATATTAATCTATGCCCTTGATTTGGTGGTTGGAGGGTAGGGCGTGGGTGGAACTCGAAGTACAGCCACCTCCCCGTGGTGAGTTCTGGGTTATTTAAACCTTACTTCTGTAAGGAAAAATAAGCGAAGAGCTGTACTATGTGACATGTATTGTATAGTGTATACTTTGATCGATGTTTGACGACTCATACTGGATAATGTGGGTATATGTGCCCAGCGTGATGAAATAAATGAAAATATCGAGTTTTAACATATTTTTCTACACATAATTGAGTTGGGCCACATGAAGATATTTGAATTTCTGCTTCAAATTTTACCCACGTTTACGTGAATACGTTGCACATATTTCATACACTAGTTGCAATTTATAAATAATAAAGGTTGGTTATTTGCCCAAAAAAGTGCAAAAACGTATAAATTTTGAAAATTTTGAAAAAATCAAACTTCGATCGCGTTGGGCCGCCTTAAGAAATTATTTGTATATTCTAATATTTTAACACCGTTATACTGGTGTGATTTCGCAACTTTCCCGCACTCGTCAATCAAAAAAAAAAAAAAAAAAAGGAAATCGCTCCACCCTACTGTTCAAGAATGAAACCTTTCCTTTATAACACGCCGCCATGGGGCCGGAAAGACAGAAGAGGAGGAGACGCGACACCAGGCGCTCCTAGCTAAGACTCCATGTGAGTCTGAGCATGTACTCACTCACCTGTGAGTGAGTGAGTACTTGTCACGATATTAATTGTTCTGGCCTGTCTAATAAGACTTAAGCTTCAGTTGGCCGTTTATAAGAACCCGTGACTTTGTATTGTAACATAACTTTATAGTGTACATATATATAATACAATTTATATTTATAATAGTATAATGTCTTACTCGATTCCTTGGTACTTACTTACAATACTTATACGTTACTTAAATCAGCAAGCCTTACTTAAACCCGCTCGACCACTTGCAATCACAACCACATTTACGTCTGCCTCTGGGCAGGGTAAATTACACCTGCCTTTCAGGATAGGCATTCACCTTGGCAATTACCCTTACAGGTCATTGACGCTGTATCTTAAATGGGTTGACCCCTGTTACCTAAAATAACAAGATTATAAAAGAGTAACAATGGGAAGGAAGAGAAAAACGAAGAAGCAAAAGTTAGACGAGTAGCGAGAGAAGGGTACAAAAAGGAGAAATACAAAAGAATATAAGGGAAAAAGTCAAAACTCACATACCATTTGGTCCAATCGAGGCTGTTTGCGGGAACTACAGAAACTAGAGCTACAGAGACAAAGATGGACGCGTGAGCAAAGTTGAAGGCAGTCCTGGAAACTCTAAAGGGAAAGTGGAACAAGAGGAAAGAAATAAAGAGAAAACGTGAATGCTCAAAAATATAATTCCATATATTATAGATGGTACAGCAATGTTAGTTAGATTAAATCCGATGTTAGATAGACTACGCATCTGTCTAGTAGGTTTTTCTAACGTTCAACAAAATTACTTTTCACAGCATGCGCGGGAAGACTGTTTCCATAAATTTGCAGCATAATTAAAGTAAAAGCGTTTGTATTCATTCTATCTGATCCGTTAGTCGGCAATCTTCAATTCATTGCTCCCTGTGATGAAGGAGGAGGAGGAGAAGGAGGAGGAGGAGGAGGAGGAGGAGGAGGAGGAGGAGGAGGAGGAGGAGGAGGAGGAGGAGGAGGAGGAGGAGGAGGAGAGGCGGAGAAAAAGGAGGCGGAGGAAAAGGAGGCGGAGGAAAAGGAGGAGGAGGAGGAGGAGGAGGAGGAGGAGGAGGAGGAGGAGGAGGAGGAGGAGGAGGAGGAGGAGGAGGAGGAGGAGGAGGAGGAGGAGGAGGAGAAAAAGGAGGCGGAGGAAAAGGAGCAGGAGGAAAAGGAGCAGGAGGAAAAGGAGGAGGAAAAGGAGGAAGAAGAAGCAGGAAAAAGAAGAAGAAGAAGAAGAAGAGGAGGAGGACACGATGATAGTTATAAACGACGAGGACGAGGGGTGAGTAATGTGTTATTTATTTATGTTGTGTGTGCAAAGATGAAACAGCAACAATGGCTACACATTACCTAAGGCTTGTCAGAAATTGCTGCAAGACAACAATGGTGCCTCTCCAAAGAGCATCCAAATATAGGTCTCAGAGCCGACCGCATTAGACATCTTGAAGGCCGCCAAAACTTGATCGACAACCATTTTCCGTATTTGGCACGACAGGAAAAACCTTAACTTTCAGACTGGAAATTTTCTCGAACGATTGCAAAAGAAGTTCAAACGACTTCAAGTTGAATTAATTTTCCCGTCATTTAAAGTTTTAAATGAGTAAGACTTTTTCATTTTTATTCCGCGTTATCGAAGGGGTGTCGGTGGGTGTGAGGGAGGATATAGAGAGAAGGGGGAGAAGAGATAAGACCAACAGGAGGGTCGAAAGAGGAGGAGGAAGAAGAAGAGAGAAGGGGAAGAAAATACGAGTGAAGAGGTGAGGAACAGGAAGGGATAAATAGGGAAATAAGAAAAAATATAGGAAAAAATATGAATCTGCCACATCATCAGACGCGTGAAGCGGAAACCAGAGCTATCAATGATCACTCGTCTGTAACATTTTCAGCATCACATGTTATATTTGTGTTTTGGTAATGGAAGAGTATGCTTTGGAAAATATGGGCAAACCACAAGGTAGATTTCCACTGACATCTAAGCTCTTATGACACAGGAAATGGCGCCAAGTGATGCAGGTCAAACCCACAACACACCTCA
The DNA here is from genome assembly GCA_016584305.1 of Chionoecetes opilio. NCBI lineage: Eukaryota > Metazoa > Arthropoda > Malacostraca > Decapoda > Majidae > Chionoecetes > Chionoecetes opilio. Next base: position 467,697 of record JACEEZ010018794.1, read on the forward strand.
TCACATCACCATGGCAACAACCCAACAACATCAATGAACTTTTAACTCTATACAGGTCCACTGAAAGACTGTTGTTGCCATTGTTTTTCCACTGTGTTGCCTATTGTCACCCTGTTGAAAAAATTGTAAAACCTAACAATCTTTCTTTTTTATGGTGTGGTTGGGCAGAGAACATTGAAGTGTGAGACAAAACTCCCCCTCACGTCTCTCTCTCTCTCTCTCTCTCTCTCTCTCTCTCTCTCTCTCTCTCTCTCTCTCTCTCTCTCTCTCCTCTCTCTCTCTCTCTCTCTCTCTCTCTCTCTCTCTCTCTCTCTCTCTCTCTCTCTCTCTCTTTTTTTTTTGTGTGTCCGTTCACCTCAGGCTTTTAACCGAGGGAAATTTTCTTCTCTCTCATCTGCACACCATGCCTGCTGGCTCACTCTGCATCCAACTCCTCGTTCTGTAACACTCCCTCCACACCTGCTTAACAATGAACCTCTTCTCACCTTCAACATATCTAACCTATCCACTCCCTCACCTTGGTCGTCCACACCTTCCTCCATTCAATCACCTGTTTCACCCGTATCCTCCTCCACACCACCCACACGTCTTTCTCCTACAATTTAGCACGCTTCAATCCCATTCACCCTTGTGCCTTGGTCATTTTTCCCTCTTTACCCGTGTGATATCGTCAACCAACACACTGACATTCCCTTCACTTACAGTATATCACTTAAAACATCTCCATCTTGTTCGTTCTTTAATCCAAATCCTTTTACCTGCTTGCCACTGACTGCTTCATCTTATTCCGCACCCTTTCCTTCCGTATCACCGCCACCTGCATCCTGTGTTCTGTTCCCTCACTTCCGCATCAGCAAATCATCGTGATTTTCTTTTCCTTCTCCCTTTGAAGCATCTTTCCACGTCAATGATATTCAGTCTTCAGCATTACTCGTCCAGAAAAGTAATCAATCTTTCAAGGATATTAAGATCCACTAGAGAGTTCTAATGTATCATTGAACGAATATTTAATGTTTTAATGTATATTGGGAAACGAAAATTTCTTGCAGGTATCTTTAAGTACATAAAAGCAAGAAGCGTAGGCTTGTATGTTGAGTGACGAAGGCAGCGGTCTTAACCTGACACTCGACCATGTAGGTTTTCTAGAGACACTCGCCCTTCGTTCTTACTCAGGCTCCAAGATAATAAGCCGGAAGCACACGAAGCTCAAGCTGTTCCGACGCGCGAACAGCAACATTACCAATACAACAACCTCAACAACAGCAATAAACAACATGGTCATTGATACAATTCCAAATAGCAACAGTTCCAACAGTCAATAATTAACAAAAACAGTTAAAGCCGACGTCAAAGCTTATCCCATGCCTGCTGCATGACTGGAATAAGTTGGTAGGCCTGATTTAAATTGACGGACAGAAAAGAAATATTCCTTATAGGGAAATAAGGTCCAGAAAGAGTGATCCAAAATGGATGACCACTAATTTAAAACACAACATTGGAGTAAAATGAAACATTTATTTAAGGTTCAAGGCAGGATTGGTAAACAAAGAACAGTATAACGTGATGGCAAGGACAGTGAAGAAATTAACTCCAAGTTGCTAAGAACAATTATGAGATTAAAGTAGCAGGACAGGCGAAAAGGGACCCAAAGGGGTTCTATCAGGTATATAAAACAAAGACAAGGGAATTAGTTGGGCCGTTAAGGTCAGGACAGGGTGAGGTCTTAAATATGGATGAGGATATGTGTAAGAGTCTAAATGATTATTTCTTAAGTGTTTTTACGGAGGAGGATACACAGACAATACCTGATAGTGAACAGATGTTCAAAGGAAGCGATGAGGAGAAACTCAAAGATATTGTGATAACTAGGGAAATGGTGGAAGAGGGTATAGATAAAATGAAGAATTTTTTTTTTTTCTCTTTCACGGAGAGAGAGAGAGAGAGAGAGAGAAAAGAGAGAGAGAGAGAGAGAGAGAGAGAGAGAGAGAGAGAGAGAGAGAGAGAGAGAGAGAGAGAAGAGAGAGAGAGAGAGAGAGAGAGAGAGAGAGAGAGAGAGAGAGAGGAGAGAGAGAGAGAGAAGAGAGAGAGAGAGAGAGAGAGAGAGAGAGAGAGAGAGAGAGAGAAGAGAGAGAGAGAGAGAGAGAGAGAGAGACAGAGAGAGAGTGGCCAACGCGGCGATTTATTTAGTTAACGCTAATTTATGCATGGTTCTACTGTGTGTATCAGAAACCGAAATCTATCAATGGAAAGCTAATAAAATTCTGCTTCTATTGATATCTCCCATCTTATAAGCTGTCCCACAAAGTGTTACATGACGACGTGTTTTAAGTGAATATTAAGTTCATCATATTTCTTCAGAGTCTTATAATGACCTTTATTTAATGTGTTTTACGATGTTTTATGTGATAATCTTATAGAATAAGCATTTCCGAAGATAACAGTCTATCCTTTATACATGTATAACATGATATACTGCGGGGTAATGCCTTGAGAACTTCCCCGGGTCTAGAGTGAACGAAGAGGCCTTGGCGCTAAGATGGCGCCCAGTAGCATTTAACATAGGGTCTATGAATGGCGTTACCCTCTTACATATTGATACCCTACTACAAACTATCTTGTGTTCAAATTTGGAGTCCCAATCGTTAACAGTAAAATCCATATGGACCAAAATTGATTTTGAACTTTCGTGACCTCAACCGTTGACCTTTTGACCTGAAAATAATTGTGACATGTTGTATTCTAGAAAACATTGTATCAAAGTTACAAACTGAGTGACAGGCGCAACATCAAATCATCGCCGCTACACAAACGTATTTTTCCAGCAGTAATCATTGGTCAAGAACTACTGCCCTTATTTCCTGGCTAGTTTCTCTTTCTTGGACTTTGCAGGAAGTTAATCACCGTATCTGTCACAAATATAATTCCTGTACCATCCCACACGGGATTTTTATTTCTATTTTTGTCCTTAACACGTTTAAAAATGTAAGCCTACATGTTTCTTCAAATGGATCACGGAAAAACATTTAGAGATCAACATGTCAAGAGTAAAATGGACTACGAACATCGTGTTCGATGCAAGACTAACAGATTTCCCCAATATGCGTGCCTATGTTACATGTAGGAGAGAGAGATAGATAGATAGATAGATAGATAGATAGATAGATAGATAGATAGATAAATAGATAAATAGATAGATAGGATAGATAGATAGATAGATAGATAGATAGATAGATAGATTGATAGATTGATAGATAGATAGATAGATAGAGAAAGGGGAAAAACAGACATGATAAAAATATATTAATAATCTCCAGAAGAGCTTGATGTATGCATATAATCTCGAGAGAATCAATATACCTTTTGTTCCCTGTCCGTCGGCTTGCCATACGGTGGTGGTGCGGGGCCAGCATCTCTAGAAAACCACCGCGTCCTAACACATTCTCGGTCTTTGAAAAAACAAAACAAAAATTCAGCGAAATGCTGCAACGTAAAACGCCTCTTGACAGATGAAAATTCTCAATATATTTGTTAATCAGTCCTTTCCTCAACAGTACAGTGGCAATAAGAAAAGAAACTAATTCAATTGCACAGCGTACTTTAAGGCATCCTGTTCATCACGTCCTTCAACAAAATTGGTTTCACTGATCACTGCTAACGATCCACTTAACCTTCTGATGAAATTTAATGCTCAGCTATACTGCTCATTCTATTATTGGCCGATCATTTCTTTGAAGTTTTATCTTTTTTATTAAGCCACGGCATATTTTCTGCGACCTTTTACGGGAACACGAAAGCAAAGCATCTCTGCCTCGGCGCGGCCCCCGGCAACACTTGGAATCAGTAACACACAACCATGACTTACATTAAGCGGTAAATGGAAAGCAAAATTTTCCTATTCTATTGTGTGAATTCGCCCAGTACCTAAGCCGCTTCGAGCAGCTGAACAAAATGACGCTTACACGAAATAATATAAGATGTATTTTCATATAATGTTATACTACTCGTTTCATCCCATGCTCGTTATATTCTCGTGCAGGAAAGTTTTAGAGGGGCTTTCGGCCACCACCAAGTCAATCATCATGTCAGCCGCTACGTAATATCATTCATGATTATTTTTGTTTCTCTTCCTCTGCACACAAAGACCACACAATCAACTATGTGCTGTTAAATGATGGACGCGGAACCACTCTGCTAGATCAAGTGATGACTACCAGGATGGGTCTCCTTTAATTCTAAATATTGTCTATTTTTCTCAAACGAGTCATGACAATGGATTCTCTTACGACAATGGACAATCGGCGCCGTAACGATGTATATGAGGTAGAGTTGAAATCAATTATAGAACATGTTTGAAACGGGCAACAATTTCTAACAAGCTCGAATCCAGCTAATGATGTAAAAAGAAATGCCGAGTCTTGAGTACTAACGAGTCTTAAGGTGTTTTCTGCGGGGATCCTGATTGCAACCGAAAAATTTTCGGTTGCTCAAATTTCGATCCCTGTTCAACCATCCAGGGAAGATGATTGGCCCGACCCGCAAACATTTGTTGTTGTTGTTGTGACCGTTTGCAACCGAAAATTTTCCGGTTGCAACCAAAAATCCCCCGCAGAAAACGCCTTTAATACCAGTAAGATTGTAAACATAAGGAATGTGTAAAGATACATCCAGTTGTTACGTATTTCCTTCGCTTAATTTTTTTTCTTCGCCCAGATCACAAAGCCTTAAGGCGCCTACCAATAGAGGCACAATTCTAAAGGGAACAAGCTTGTTTTTCCCTTCTGCCAAACCTTGAAAGCCCCAACAAAGCATTAAGTTTATAACTGTTGTTCAACATTACAGATTCATGCACGTGGCGCCATTGTGCTTGTGGACGTAATGTTTGGTAAGTTTACGGCGCGGCTCCCACCACAGCGGCGAGCAGCGGCAGGGTATAATTGCCCGGGGTGCAAGGTGGAAGCAATTATTATTATTTTTATATGGCGAAGGCTCAAAGTTATGGGAACTTTTTAAAACCTGAAATTGAGTTATTCTTTCAACTAAGTGAAATAAATCGTTGCATGAAAAGGTACTGAACACCAAAACAAATCATGTTTTTAATTACTACTATGATTGTAATGTTTTGTGTCTACACTCTAGTACAGTCTATACATACCCTATTGTGTGCTAAAAGAGTTTAAAAAAATGATAATGGATGACCATAACTTATCGTTACATAGCTTTTATTGATTGACTTATTCGAAATATGTTTTATGTAGTTTGAATAACTATACTTGTGTATAGGTGGATCAATGGAGACAATCAGAGGAATGATAGGTCGGAAGTGGGCGAGAAAAGAAAAAATTTTTTTTTTTCGCACCACTTCACGACCCATATAATTCACTCCTGTATTGAACCTAACTAGATACGTAACCTATACATATGTGCAATACATATTTGAATGCGAAATAAGAGCAAACTTTGTTTTTCTCGGACAGTCCGAATATTTTGGATGACTCCATTGATCCGAATAACCTATAATATGTCTAATATCTTCTAGCGCAACTATCCTTAAATTTTATGAAAGAAAAAATATATTCTCTCAAAAAAAACCTTGGCGAATCGATAGTTCCCGTCATAAAACCCCTTTAAAACACACGATAGAATCTGGTTGGATTTCAAGGATTCTTCGTAATCTTATGATTTCCTCTTTTCCTTCTATTATGTTTTCATCTCGTGTTGCCTTTTTCAATCAATTTGATGCTGCCGTCGTATATTGTGTTGCCTGAACCGATCGATAGTGGGACTCTCATTAGTACCATCAATACGCGTATTTCACATAATATTTTCATTATTCAGCAATGATTTCCAACGAGCTCACTGTTATACTTGTACGTGTTCGGTGACCTTATTCATGTTTTTTTTTGTCTTCTGATAGATAGTATTTACATACAAAACTACAACTTTCAGTCTTTCTTCCATCTTTCTTTCATGTTCCATCCATCTTCTTCAGCCTTTCTTCCTTTCTTTCTTGTGTGTGTGTGTGTGTGTGTGTGTGTGTGTGTGTGTGTGTGTGTGTGTGTGTGTGTGTGTGTGTGTGTGTGTGTGTGTGTGTGTGTGTGTGTGTGTGTGTGTGTGTGTGTGTGTGTGTGTGTGTGTGTGTGTGTGTGTGTGTGTGTGTGTGTGTGTGTGTGTGTGTAATATACATACGTACTGTACATACATACATATATTTTCTATTGGGGGGACATGAATAAGCAGAATTTGCACTCAATTCTTCAGTTTTTAGTGGTGATATTGCTTTATTTTCTTTGTCGCACCATGTTAGATTTCCAGTTTTCCTCTTTTCGTGCTGTTTTGCCGTGTTCGTATTCTACAGGTTCACCATTGCCTTTGTGACACCGTAGCATAGGCAGCAGCGAGGGGCAGGCAGCAAACCCCATGCCATTGTAAAACAACTCAAATATTCCAGGTCAACCCTCCGTCGCCCTCGGTGCAGTGTATCGACAAAATGATGCAAGACCCCTGCCGTCGGGGCGCTCACACTCTCTCTTTTTTGTAGCTTTGTTTTTTTGCATTGCTTATCATTCCCTGTCGAATATGTCAGCCTGTAGGTAGACACTGCCACACTACTCTTATCTGCAGGTCATTAAACTAGTAATGACAGTGAAAGGCTTATTGCGGGAGTGATAACCTCCATAATAGAAAAAGATTAAAAAAACGTGTTTTACATTGTCTATCGTGTCAAGGATTTTGTCATCGTCCATGAATGGCCTCATGTGCGTTTCTACATAAAAGAGTCTCCTCGAAAAAGTTAAGCCGTAAATACCAAACAACTTATAAATATCAGGAACCTTTTAACAGATATAGGATTTTCTTAAAATATGAAACAGTTCCTGTGAGAAAAAAAAGCGATTGTATAGAATATTGAAAATAATGTGTGTTTTCTTTCATCTTCTTTACTTAGTACATGAATATTGAAATTTCTTCTTATAGACACAGATGCGATTATTCCCATAGGACTGCTCTAACACTGTAATTCCCTCTGTAGCACAATGTCAAGCATGGGATACAACATGAAAACAGGGATTCTGAAAGGCATCGAATGTAATCCTTTTTTGAGCTACAACTAATGATTCCTAGAAAACAGTATGACGATCAGTTTCGGGGTGAGAGAGAGAGAGAGAGAGAGAGAGAGAGAGAGAGAGAGAGAGAGAGAGAGAGAGAGAGAGAGAGAGAGAGAGAGAGAGAGAGATCTATGCAAAGCGGCAAGGGCTTGATGGTCGTCACTCAACAGTAATGCGTAGCAGTGTCTAACGCTGTACCGC
>JACEEZ010018794.1:485000-490000 GCA_016584305.1 Chionoecetes opilio
CTTAATAGAAGCCTTAAGGATTAACAGTCAAAAAAAAAATTCTTATATTAAACTCAATTGCCCGTGACAAGCAGGGCAGCAGGAGGGTGCGGTGCGGTGCGCTGATATGCACTATAGTCTCCACTTTAACTTATAATGGCTTTTATATGTGGAATTTTGAGCTAGGATTTCAATTCAAATACAATAAGAGTGCGTAATGCATAAGTTTTCCATCTTGGCATGATTTCAATGCATATTGTATGAGGATGGAGAGAAGTACAGGTAGAGTACCCTCAGGATCCAAAATTTGTATCATCCTTCCCTAAAAGGTTGGCAATGAAAGTTCCATTGGAGAGTCCAAGGCAGAAGGCAAATAAAGTTCCAGAGGTGTCTTTGGACTACTTTCTGAAACATGTAAGGTTACAGAAGGTTGAAAAAAAAGGGCAGTGTTCCAGAAAATTCCAACCAAGGAGACAAGAGTGAAGGTACCAGTAAACTTTCACAATAATCAGAACAGGGGTAAAAGTGAGATAGAAGAAAAAAGAAGAAGCATTGTGCAGCACGTGCCGCGGGAGGTGAGCAAGGTATAGCACTCTACCTGGTACCTGCTGTCACATATAGAGGGTGGCTGGTGCGTGAGACAAGCGACGGCCAGTGCAGGGAGGAGCTGCTACCGTTCCTCTCCCCTCCTGCCCGTAACGCACACCTGCTCCTGATGGGATGTAGGGGAGGGGGACACCTGCTCTTACCCTTCCCCTTCCCTCATCCATTCCCTCCATCGTCACCATAAACCAGAATCTCTATTACTGTTCATGCTATTTTGAAAGGCCATAAGCGAAGGGTTGAAATACACACCTCTATCTCCATTACCACCTTAAAAAATGCTACTCATCATGTTATCGCTTCTTAACCTCACGCTGTATTAATGATTCCCTCCTCCCTCCCCTGAACAATATTGTAAATCATGGTTAGCCTATGCAACCCACCTGCCTCCTTCCCCCCGCGTGGTGGCTCCCCTCCCCGCGGCCTGATGCCTAACTAGCTATTCACTCGCTTCACGCCAGGCTAGGTACATACTTTCCCCCTTTTGTGGCAAGTGATGAGTCTCTAAGCTACAGAGTTTTCAAGGCAGAAAATAGGTTGACGGTTTTTAGTAGACTGCGGGTAAAGTTTATCAGGGGGTTTGCCGACAAAAAGTGCTTGTTTTACACATTTACCATGATTGCGTTTTTAAAGGTGGTGAGTCCCTAACGCAACATTTCCTGCAGATATGTGCATTGTGTGTGTGTGTGTGTGTGTGTGTGTGTGTGTGTGTGTGTGTGTGTGTGTGTGTGTGTGTTGTGTGTGTGTGTGTGTGTGTGTGTGTGTGTGTGTGTGTTTGTTTTACATTCTGTACATTAAGTTAAAAGCATTAAATGATAAAACACATGTCATTATTTCATTTTTCATTGCTGCATTTGCAACTAAACTGAACCTCAACAAATTTATTAACACGGCGGGATATACACTGGCGTGCAAAAAAAGGAAAAAGAAAGGAAGTAAAATTTATTTCGATTTTTTTCTCTCTCTCTCTCTCTCTCTCTCTCTCTCTCTCTCTCTCTCTCTCTCTCTCTCTCTCTCTCTCTCTCTCTCTCTCTCTCTCTCTCTCTCTCTCTCTATTTCCGTACACATTATAGCTCCATTAGGTAATCCATCAAAAGATCAAACGGACCTTTGGATTCACATAATCATAAAATTGAAACTCCAATATGATGTTGCGGCACAAGTCTGAAGGGCAAACACTTACTACTGATAACTTGTTACCTTGCATGTAATTCTGTCAGTGCTCACTAAAGGAACAGTGACTGACCTACTATTGTTAATTTCAAAATAAGGATATTTTCATCATTATCAATATCACTATCAGTATAATTTTCATCATCATTAATTCCATTTGTATTACTATTGTTACTAATAATAATTATGAAGTAATTAACGCCCTCTACTATCTAGGAAGGTTCGAGTCCTTAGCTGGGCATTACATTTTGGGTTAGCATCCTTCACTCAACTCCTCATTCGTTTATTAAACATTTATTAGGCAGAATCGCATATCTAAGAAATAAATGTGATCTCTCATCCAAGTAAGAACGAAAACCTAGCAATCCTTCTGAGTGTGTGTGTGTGTGTGTGTGTGTGTGTGTGTGGTTGGTGTGTGTGTGTGTGTATTCATCTAGTATTTTACAGGGCCTGAGCTACGCTCGTATGGCCCCGTCTCCATAGCTACATTTTATCATTCATCCTTAGTGCGCGTTGGCCGAAGCCACCACCCCGGGAGGCGGGTCACAAACCCTCGGCAAACACCCGGTACCCATTCACTGCTGGGTGGACAGGGGCTCGGGTTTTAAGAAGACCGCCCGTCTGTCTCCGCTCCGCCCGGGGATTGAACCCGGGACTTCTAGGTTGTGAGCCGAGCGTGCTAACCGCTAGACTACGGAGTACCCGTGTACCTGTGTGTGTGTGTGTGTGTGTGTGTGTGTGTGTGTGTGTGTACCCTTGCTTTAAAGGAAGAAATGACAGCTCGACTTGCTCTGCAAATACGAGTACAAGTAAAGTAAATGACTTAATAAGTGAATATGAAATAATAAAAAAATAATCAGAGTAAGTGTAAGAAGAGAAGGAAGAGAAGGAAGAGGAGGAGGAGGAGGAGGAGGAGGAGGAGGAGGAGGAGGAGGAGGAGGAGGAGGAGGAGGAGGAGGAGGAGGAGGAGGAGGAAGAAAAAGAGGAAGAAGAAGAAGGAGGGGAAGAAGAGAAGGAGGAAGTGGAAGAGAAGAAATTATTTAAACTAGCATTCTGCTGTGCCTTCACTGCTTGCACCCCTGTTCCGCCCAACACTACGAGGATACGGCGCCAGTAAAGCCCGGTTCCCACCATCCCGCTTGTACGGCCGCCGTACAACAACAATAACGTCACAATGACGTCACAGCAAAGTCTACCGCACCGCCGTACCGCTGTACGGCCGCCGTACAAAGTTAAATTCAAGTCATCTCTCCCGCTCGGCGGTGTCCGCTCGAGCGGAGTTGCCAACTGTGCCCAGTTACCACAAATACCATTCAAGCGGTGATGATGGTGACGTCATTGTTTTTGTATGGCGGCCGTACAATCGGGATGGTGGGAACCGGGCTTTATTCGCCTCCCCGCTGTAGAAAGAGTGCAGCCCAGCCTGATACACACCGCAGTGCAGGCTACCGCAGGATTACGTTGGACACCTTTCTTCCATCGACAGCTAACTCATTAATCATTTTCTTAACCCCGTCACACCCAAATCTTTCCTTTGCTATAAAAAAAATCGTATGTTGTTAGCAATAAAATTACGAAAAGTAACTGAATATACCCAATTAGTTAGTCGACAAGGATACTGAACAGGTCATATCTATAAAATATTGTTCATATTCACTAAAAATCGCCAAATGGTAGCCAAATTACAATGGAAATTACGTTCTGGGTCACAAGGGGTTAAAAACGTAATGTACTGTGAGACAATTTTTCTCCTATATAGTGAAGAGTATTTGAAATGCCGTGGAAATATCGTGATAAAATGTTGTTGCGTCAGGCTTCCTATATGAGATTGTAGACCAAGAAAGTAAGCTAAATATTAGTATTATAGTAACACATATAATTTTGAGTGCATAGCATTTCGGTTGATAAGTTACTGTTATACGAACCTTCTCATTGGGATGTTTTTTTACAATAACAAGTGAACAAAATTAGCACGGCAGGGGAACGTGTATTGCCAAAACGTGGTAGTTAATGGTCTCCGCATAATATTGAAGTACTTGGTGAAGCATGGAGGTATTATGGGCACTTAACCCCTTCACGCCCAGATCTTTCCTTTTCTATAAAATATTGTAAGTTGTTAGCCATAAAATATGAAAAGTAACTGAATATACCAAATTAGTTAGTCGACAAGGGTACTAAACAAGTCATATCCATAAAATATTGCTTATATAAATTAAAATCGTCTAATGGTAGCTAAATGACCATGGAAATTACGTTCTGGGTGTGAAAGGGTTAATAGCTCTATGTGGTGAAGTCTGCATGTTCTCAGCCCACAGCCCAGTATGGTGTGACGCAGGCCGCTGGGGGGTGAACGTCGTGCACCGATGTGGAATGAAACATCGTCGCTATGTTGTTGACAGGCTACCGACGCGGATATTGTTCTTAGTGTACAAAGTTATCTGCATAACAATTCTTTACAAAAAATGAAGAAAAAAATGTGAGAAAAATGGGTCTCACAGACAACTAATAAATAGGCAATTCAATTCAACAGTGATGTTTTATAATATCAGTTGCGTGGTATCAGATTACTCAGCACAACTAATTATAGTATGAGAGGAAAATGCATAAACAAAAACTAAATGTATGAATACTAGTGCAAAGCCAAACTCCACCTTCCTTTATCATCTTTTATTGGCCGGGTACGTTTCGAGCGTTATTTGCGATTCCCATATTTTTTCCCATACGTTTACCATCATTTTACTGATGCGTACTGTTGTAAAATTCGATAAACAGAATACCAAGCGTGGGCTCGTCCATTTAGGAGAGTCCATCAATTCTGCAGAGAGATGAATAGTGGGAGTACAAAAATCGATAAAGCGCAATATGGCATACACTATATCATTTTTGTTTTCATGCCTGTTTCTTTTATTAAATACTAGCCGCAAAGCCGCCCTCCGGGCGGACTTTTTGGCTAGCTCCTGCGGAGGGCTATTGGTGGGCCTTCGGCCCACCAAACACAGTCTCTCCAGATAGCCCCTTCTAACTTTCCTGAAATCATGGATGTAGAAATGTATGTATTAACGCCAACCCATTCACATCACCCCCAACCCATTCACTCACCCATTACCCATCACCCTCCACCCATTCACTCACCCATTACCCATCACCCCCCACACATTCACTCACCCATTACCCATCACCACACACCCATTCACTCACCCATTACCCATCACCCCCACCTATTCCCTCACCCATCACCCATCACC
>JACEEZ010018794.1:495000-552500 GCA_016584305.1 Chionoecetes opilio
ACCACGTGTAAGTCTCGCGGCCTCTTGTAGCTTCCTTATTTTCTTATGTTCTTGTTTTTATGGTTCTAGTATTTAAAGAGTTTACTTGTATTATATCTAAATACTCGGGAGTATTACACTTGGTCGGATATTTATTTACGTCGTTAATATATTTTAGTTTCATTTGCGAGTTTTGCTCTGTATTTTTTGCAGGTTAATTAATTCTATGAGTTTCGTGGTTATTTTCTTTATTCTGAACTAAAATCTTAATTATATAAATTCTGTCAAGAAACGTTTCTGCTTACATATTTCCCTTTACGTGATGCTTTGCCTAGTTATTTCTCGAGTAATCTTCTTTCCTTATTTCATTATTTTATTTCATAACTTCAATTTCATTACGTGTCCACATTGACATTTTCGGTGTCCTCCGATGCACTCGCCGTTAAAGGTAGAGTTAATGGGCGACATGTGGGTGATCTTCGGTCACTCGACGATTGCCGAAGGATTTTGATACCTGGCGGAATTCGAACTCGACTCGGAACACCGAGCTCGCCACTTACAGGCCCGAACCACCTGTTTGATACTTGCGCGTGTGTGTTGCCGGTTAACGTGTACACCACTCAATAAGGCGAGTGGGCAAAATACGGCCTGGCTCGCTGACTCGTATTCAAACACGGCCTGCTTCCCGTCTCGAACAACGGACTTTTGTACAGACCAATGAGTGTAAAAAGAATGAGAGTGAAGCTTTAAAACCAGCCGTATTGGGCGTCTGGCAACTCGTCTAACATAGTGCCTCTATACCCGCGCTCGACTGCCTCCACTGCCTCCCATCCTGCGTTGCCACAACGTCTGTTCACTTTGGCCTTCATAAGATGTTCATTTAAGATGTTAATGATATTATGTAATTATTTGTAAGGTCTTCATTACAATATATAGAACCGGAAGCAATGTAACATAGAGGCAATATGGCACTGTTTAGTCCGAGCATGGCCAAACTCTCCCTATTATCTACGGCTCTGTCATCTGGCTATATGCATTATTCCTTATTCCCCAAGACACGTAGCACTTATATCAATTTACTTACGTGCGGCCTTGATTCTTGTGTGTGTGTGTTTGTGCGGTGAGCAAATGCCTCTCATTAGGGTGGTCATATAAAAATTATTAACTATTCACAATCACTATTCACTATCACTTTCGCGCAGGCACAGGCTAGCTACACTCCTCCGAATCATACTCAGAACTGGCAGCGTCAGCGCATGGGAACTAACACTATGTGGTAACTCGCCCGTGATGAGTTGTCATGTGTTATGCTGTCTTACCACATACGCTGATGTTCATTATTCAGTTCCATTTGGATATTTGGATGACTGGGAACGTGCAGGGTTCAGCAGTTATCCCGTACGTACTCTGCACAGTTGGTAACATGACTTGCAAGTCATATTTATCTCTACTTTTTTGTTCCTGCTACCCTGACATAACACATCTACCAATCTATAATAATATAAGCGAAAGTGTGTCTGTCTGTCTGTGTGTGTGTGTGTGTGTGCGTGTGTGTGTGTGTGTGGTATAGGTTCCGCCCCCCGTGGCGGAATCCCCTCATATGGCAGAGTTTTGGAACCGGCTTGACCAGGGGAAGGTTTTAAGCACACTTATGAGATGATCCGATCCCTTTTTTATTTATTTTATTTTTTAGTAGCCTATTAGCGAGAATTGTGAAAAAAAAGTGGGTTGCGAGAATTGAGGAAACCTTGATGTAGGGTGATGGGTAATGGGTGAGTGAATGGGTGGGGTGATGGGTAATGGGTGTGGGGTGATGGGTGAGTGAATGGGTGGGGGGTGATGGGTTGGGGGTGATGGGTGATGGGTGAGGGAATAGGTGGGGGGTGATGGGTAATGGGTGAGTGAATGGGTGTGTGTTGTTGGGTAATGGGTGAGTGAATGGGTGGAGGGTAATGGGTAATGGGTGAGTGAATGGGTGGGGGTGATGGGTGATGGGTGAGGGAATAGGTGGGGGGTGATGGGTAATGGGTGAGTGAATGGGTGTGTGGTGATGGGCAATGGGTGAGTGAATGGGTGGGGGGTGATGGGTAATGGGTGAGTGAATGGGTGGGGGTGATGAGTAATGGGTGAGTGAATGAGTTGGGGGTGATGTGAATGGGTTGGGGGTGATGTGAATGGGTTGGCGTTAATACATACATTTCTACATCCATGATTTCAGGAAAGTTAGAAGGGGCTATCTGGAGAGTCTGTGTTTGCCCACCAATAGCCCTCCGCAGGAGCTAGCCAAAAAGTCCGCCCGGAGGGCGGCTTTGCGGCTAGTTCATCATAAAGCTCAGATGATGAAATATTTTCTTATTGAATTGTTTCACGCAGAAAAATTACATACGATATAAAACACTGTAGTTTTCTATATATTGAGATTGATTTATTGAAATGTCAAAAGGGCTATTAGGATGTGCCAGACATTAGAGGTTATAAAGCACTATGGGAACAGCAAAGGAGCGAAGGGGAGAGAGAGAGAGAGAGAGAGAGAGAGAGAGAGAGAGAGAGAGAGAGAGAGAGAGAGAGAGAGAGAGAGAGAGAGTGGGTACGTTGTGGGATAGGGATATTAGAGCAGGATGATCAAATCAAATGAAGAACATGTATCTGCTGGAGGAGGGAGATGAAATCGCTAACACGGGATTATGTGAAGACCTCCGCCAGGCAAGAGTTTCGGGGGAGGGAGGGCAGAGGGGGGAAACCATTGGCACAGCCAGCAGCAAAATGGGGGCAGGACAGTAGGACGTGGTAGGCCGTGAA
Source organism: Chionoecetes opilio (assembly GCA_016584305.1). Lineage (NCBI taxonomy): Eukaryota > Metazoa > Arthropoda > Malacostraca > Decapoda > Majidae > Chionoecetes > Chionoecetes opilio. Next base: position 497,779 of record JACEEZ010018794.1, read on the forward strand.
AGGAACCTGCAAGGTGGAGTGTTGGGGGAGAGCGTGACAAGAGGCAAGAGTGCGCGAGGTAGGTGCGCACTGATGCGTGCAAAGGCAGTCTCCCATGACCTATTATTATGGTACGCGTGTAACCAAGGAGATACGGAGAGTTTAGTTATGCAAAGTATATTGTTGGTAAAGTCGGTTCAGAAAGACTGCCAACGGTCGGAAATATATGATTTGAGGGGCAAGATATAAGTGGTCAGATGCTGGTATGTTCGAGAAACGAGCGAGGGCACTGGGAGGTAGAAGGCGTTGTTATTGTGTGTGATCACCGGTTTCTTATCTTCTCATAATAGAGAGACGAGGCGTGATGTCACATTGGAGTTCCTAACAATCACTGGCTTCTCAGATTTTCCTGGGATAATGATGAACTATAAATATTAATCCTACATAATCCTATATAAATTGATTGGTTTAATGCCAAAAAAAAGGGGAAATGTGCCAGACATCAGAGGTATATAAACTACTTTTCCACCAGTTTATATCCACAATCTTATACCGTTTAAGTGATAATAATTACATCATCATTGAGTTAAATATGTATTTTCCTTGCCATCATTACCATGGTTACATGTTACCACGAAAGAAAATGTACGAAAAAAAATCGAACTTGTTTGCTTGAAGTTAGCACGGTGCCTCACAAAGGCAGAAGTGAGAAAATGGTGGGCATGAAGACACCAGAATGGCGATGGTGAGAGCGGCAAGTAAGGAAATGACTTTGAAACAATGTTTATGTCTCACAAAAGTTGTAGATTATTAAGATAATTGTGAACATCTTGAGAAATCTATCAGCATCAAACAGAGACACGAGAATGGGAAGAAGGTCCAAGGTTGTCAACAGGAGAATAGGAGCTATCAAACATCACAAGCAGTGAATATGGGAAAATGAATCTTTTAATTCGACAGAAACAGCAGTTGTCTTCCTATCCTTGTATTTGTTTAAAGCTCATTTTCTAAAGCTGCTCTGAAATCAAGATGCAATAATGTAGTCTACCTGAAATCAGATAGTTTGACATTAAGTGACCGAAACCTTTACTCTGATACACTGGTAGATTTAGTGAGGACGTGCTTTAAAATACCACTCCTAAACTTTGCCTCGATGACTTTCGCCTTCCCACACACACACTTTCCGATCTTCTTGTCTAGACATGTCACTCACGCCGGGCGTTGGGACTGGAGAAATTCAGGGAAGGCGTGGATACAATACAGTGAAAACGTCTTATGACATGAATTAGTGAGACGATATCCCAATGTGAAATTATATACGGAAGCAGACAGAGCAGGGACAGTGAGTTAGATCAGAGACAGGCACAATCGCAGTGACAAGCTGAGGCCCAGACTGCCTGGTAATAATTTAATAAAGGGGGGGAAAACAGTTGCTGGCCTCTTGTAGCGAAGGTTCACACACTCACATAAATTAGACACACACAAAGCCAAACACACAGGCGACATTGATGGCTTTCCGTTTCCGATGGACAGTCAACTCATACAGGAGAACCAGTTTGCTGATCTTCCGTTCCTGATAAAGAGGAAAGTTACGATTCTTTCAATACATATTCTATGTTAGGTTAACGAGAGTACAGCTTGGAAGAGACAAGTTGACACTGTCTCTGCTTGGCTGGATATTCATAATCCAGACGACTCGATTATACAATATGCAAATTGAAATTCCCTTTATTGATCTTTTGCTTTTATTCTTGAGTTGAAAAATTACAGACAAAAAAATTTTCGTATGCACCAAATTTGTATTATTCCAGGTCTGATATATTATAATTCCGCATTCAGATTCCACACGCGAACAACTAGCCCCATGAAAAACTCAAAGGCATAAGTAAGGACGTTTTGCGAAGGGTCATGTTTGTACCAGCGGGCAAACAATCCGGCCGACATAAGATTCTGAGTCTCTTGTTGCATCGTAAATGTCAGAATTTTGCCATCAGTGGTGACTGAATAAATACTGTTGTCAACAAGAGTAAGGTTTCGAGTTAAGGCGACTGGAAATGCGTGCTCGGCAGTGAAATTTCCGTAGATCATATTGACATGAAATTTGTCATTTGGAGGAAGACCATCGCTAATGTGAGAGCACGTGTTTACGTCATCGGTTTTGCACCACACCACAGCACACACTTGAATGTACATGGCGTAAGTATCATGACCTTGTAGCATGGGACCACTGTAGGCCAACAGACTGTAATTGAGGCTGGAGCTGGAGGAGTAGGTGAGGGAGCAACAGATGTCGTCGTTGTGACACAGATCCACCACCTGAGGCTCACCTGACGAGCTGGGAGCAAGGTGTAAGTTTGAGTAGTCACTGAGGTCGTCATTATAAAGAAGATGTTCCCTACGAGGCTTCTCTTGTACACGAGAGTTGTCGTCTTCTACAACATTCACAGGCTCTGATGTCATTGCTGTGTTGAGCTGGAGCTTCGACCTTCGCACTCCGTCGGCGGCAGCGATGGTCTCTACCTCAGACACAATCAATTTGTTGCCAGAATCTGGGTCATAGACATACGTATGCTCCAGGTCGGAAAATCCTCGGTAGATTCCTGAACCTAGCTTGGCACGCTCCGGCAGGTGATGGCCGGATACCAGAAGGTTGACGCCCAGATGTCTAGACCAACCATTTTGCACCGACGGCGCTGAGGAGATATGAGAAATCTAACCTAAGACATGGATTACTGTCGCCTCTTTATCTTATGGAATAACCGATAGAAGCGGAAAGTTATGATCAAGACCGTTCATCCGGAAAACTTAGGGTGGTGTGTGGGACTGAAGTGATATTTCATCTGTGCACTAGTATAGGGGGAGAAGTGTATCTCTGCACTAGTATAGGGGGAGAAGTGTAGTTCACCTGAAATAAGGAAATATGCTACATCTGCCCCATACAAATGTCACCTCCGTGGTGCAGTGGCTAGCGTGCCTGGCTACGAATCTGCGGGCCCTCGGTGACCAGCCTACCCAGCTGTTCTTCCTTCCTTTCGGGGTTGATAAATGGGTACCTGGGGTAACCTGGGGAAGGTAACTGTGGTAACCCGGGCGTCACACTAGCCCTGTGTCCCGGGGTAACGGGTCCTCACCCACCACAGGCTCTAGAGGCTAATGCCACAGAGATGAGCACCGAATGCCACGCGCAGCATTGCGTATGCTCCCATCTTTACCTTACCTGCCCATACAAGAAAACTCCTTGCAAGTATCATTATATCTCTGAGCTCAATCAACCTGATATATGGCACAAATGTCAGGACTAAAATTATTCCTGGACACAACGCCAATGTGTTGAGGTGGATGCTGCAAAAAGTTTCATGTGCCTACGATTCAGAAAATATTTAAAAAGTATTTTCGATGACAAATCCTACATTTCTTTGCGAAGTGTACAACAAATATTATCATAATATTACTGTGTTGCAATACACGTAACCACAACTTCGCCATGTCACACATTAATTGTTAATTATTGTACTCTACAAATTAAATTTATTTGTCTATACATCATGCATGGGGGACTGGCCTAGGGCAGAATTTTTTTTTTAAGTATTGTTGTAAAATCACGAAAAGTAACTGAATATACCCAATTAGTTAGTTGACAAGGATACTAAGCAGGTCAGATCTATAAAATATTGCTTATAATCACTAAAAAGGGTCTAATGGTAGCCAAATTACCATGGAAATTACGTTCTGGGTCTCAAGGTGTTAAGACGTTCAGTACAGGTCGGTTGAGGAGGCACGGACCATGAACACAACGCAAACCCTCGAAGATATCTCAGTAGAACCACTGGATGATGACCAACCTCACGTTCATTATTCTAATTCCGATTGATCCGAGACACCGACGAGACAGATGAAAAAACCGAAACAGAGTAAGTTATTAAATAAATTCTGGGAAATGTAAAAGTGTCTGGCAACCAATCGATGTCCGTGCATACATACAGATGTAATACATATAAAGCCCTCATGCCCTACGAATTTGTTAGAAATCTCTCTCTCTCTCTCTCTCTCTCTCTCTCTCTCTCTCTCTCTCTCTCTCTCTCTCTCTCTCTCTCTCTCTCTCTCTCTCTCTCTCTCTCTCTCTCTCTCTCTCTCTCCACTAACCCATAAAGAAGGGCAGGATGTCTATCCAGGCGGTGCTCATGGCCACATCCCTCACGCCGCGGCCCACCACGTTCATCAGGCCAGGGTGCAGGTAAGCGATGTCAAAACATATCTGAAGGACAAGCAAGATCCTTCTTTACATTTTTCATCCCTTGAATTATTCATGATATACAGGGTAAGTTTATTTTCGTTCAAAATTGAGTCAAGGGAATAGAATAAGATAACTATTAAAATATATAGCGTGAATTTCTAACTGATTAATGACTTGTGCAACACGCTAGCGTTTGCAATGAGGCGAACGTACAATAAAACTATGAAGTAAGATGGACTGCAAGGTTATTAGTTAGCATAGCAAGTAAGTTAATACACTTTAGAAAACGTTTATTCCCTTCCAGTATGACCCAATAATGAGCAGTGACTTTCTTTACCCGCCACATATTTGTATCGACGCACCACTTGTAATACCAAGAAATTATTATTCCTGATGAACCTGCACTGCATGCAATTGAATAAATTGCCTTTGAAAGCTATTGAATAATGAAATTATAATCTCTCTCTCTCTCTCTCTCTCTCTCTCTCTCTCTCTCTCTCTCTCTCTCTCTCTCTCTCTCTTCTCTCTCTCTCTCTCTCTCTCTCTCTCTCTCTCTCTCTCTCTCTCTCTCTCTCTCTTTCTCTCTCTCTCTCTCTCTCTCTCTCTCTCTCTCTCTCTCTCTCTCTCTGACACTTTCACCTCAGCCATGGCCGTTGCATGCAACATGGCACACAATGTACTAATATAAGCAAGCGTGTGTGTCACTTGATGGCAAGATGTGTCTTGGTAAGGATGTCGCAGCCCTTACTTAACAGTGATATTTTTTGTGAAATGAGACTTAAGATTACTTGACAGAGATAACTGATGAGATTTTTTTTCTGTATGAAGATGAGAATCGGACATGATTCCACAGTGCCTTCTCATCACAAGTACTAGCCGCTTGGGGGGAACGTGCTCTAACCTTAAATATGCAGGTGTAAAAACATACAAAAAAATTACAATTGTCAAGAAGCATAAAAGGTTGCAAGACGCTATCAAAAATATAACCTCACCTGAAGAGAAAATGCTACACCAAAGTCTGTCACAAAAATGGCCGTTTCGTCGCTCTCAACTCCAGCTTTAAACTGCGGTTCAAGGTACAAATTCTTCTTCCGGTATCTATAAAGGCAAGGTAAGTTTGAGGAAAGCAGGTTTATTGGGGATAACACAATAAAGAGATATTAGAATGTATAAATATTGTTTAATTTATAGATAGAAAAGCCAAACACAAAATATAGGGTTGTGCCAGACATCAAAGCTTACTTGGCACTATAGGAAGAGCAAAGATAGAAAGAGGGATAAAGGAAGTGTGACACGTTCGAAGGTAGGGAAAGAAACAGGACTTCAAATAGGATGGTCAAACAAAACGAAGGATTTGTATCTGTTGGAAGAAGGGGATTGAATGGTTAAGGAAGAGACAGGGGGAATCCGCGAGGACAAGGCAAGGAGTTCGCAAATGGAAGGACACATAATGAAAAGCATTGTCAAGGGCAGCAGAGAGGTAAAGGCAGGGCAAAAGGACGTGGTTAGCAAATGCACTATAGACAGGGTAGACAGAGGGTTGGGGAAGAGCGCGACATATGATGCGAGAGAAAAGAATGGCCAATGCACAAACGCACGAGGGCAGTCCCACATTGTCTGCTCCTGTGGCACAGATTTGTCAAACTGGTGATCTACAGCAGTAGTTTTCGATGCAAAGTTACCTGGCGATAACAGTCCCATTCCTGTCGAAAACAACTTGAGTGTTGTAATAAATGCGGCCGTCAGAGGGACACTCATACGCCGTGTCCAAAGTATTGTTGAAGGGACTTTGCGCTGCGGCTTCTGAGGTGCAGGGACTCGCCTCCGCCACGTCCACCACCACGTACAGCTGGTTCACTTGCGCGGCGCAGCTCAAGGTTCTCAGTGCCTGGGAGGAAGACACGTAGATTTACTTTTTTTTAATCCTTGAAACAATATGGGAGTTTTTACGTTCATTTTATCTTTTTTTTATTCGAATTTTGGTTATTTTTTCAGTCTTATCAACAGTTATGGTTGTAGGAAGCTATCTTAGGACAACTAAGAAAAACAAATCCTTGAAACATTTGTTTTACGCCCATTTCATTTTGTTTTTAGTTCACCTTTTGGTTATTTTTTCAGTCTTATCAGCAGTCATAGTTGTGGGAAGTTATCTTGTCTGAATTAGTTGCAGAACTTATCTACATCTGTTACTTTACCATTGCCTTTCATGACTCGTGTTTTCTTTATAGTCTATAAGATACCACATTGTATAACTCATGATAAATAAATTAAATAAATAAAAAAAGCAGGCTACAATTTTCTTTAAATCATATTTCCTAATACAAACCTTAAAATTTAGCCGATCGTCAATCATGCCACAAGGTACTGCGTGCAATTCAGGGTCAGGCACGTATTGCGTCACGGGGAAGATGTCGGAGTCCATAAATAAGCTTTGAACGGCGTACTCAGGAGTCACCAGAATATCCGCGCCCTGTGGATATCACAACACTCAGCAATGTCACAATAAACCCGTAATATCTCGAGAACCTATTGAATCAAAGATACATAGGCCACAAAACATTTCGGATCAAATAGAGTGGTTGGCTCATCATATCAGAGAGCAAGTTGGGCTGTTGTATAATACTCGTGTTTCGCTTCGCTCTCTGTGTAAGAAATATAATAAATAGCTTTTGATTTTCAATGAATGCAGTTAGCAGCTTGTAAGGCTCCATTGTGAATATTGTAATTAGTATTCATGAAAATAAGATACATGGAATCATTGATTAACCACCAAACAAAAGTATTATTTGGTCTCAAGCTTTCTCTGCTTTAACTTTTGTGAAATAAGCAGCTTCTTCTTTAATTTCCCATCAAAATATCCAGCCTCTCGTTCTTTAAGCCTTCCTGTCTTTCACTAACCGAAAGCAATGTGTCTGAAGTAGCTGAAAGGAGACCTAATTCTTTTATTTCGTATTTGAATTCACCATTAAAATGTAGTTTTGACTCTTGCTGCACCGTAATGTAAGCAACGATATAATTTGCTTTCGCACCAACGATATTGAATCATAAGAATTTTCCTCCTTCTTCACAATATTTATTCATTACATTGTCATTGATGTAGTTAATTCTCTATGTTCAGTGATTTACATACTGCAAAATTTAAACAATCTCGCTACCTAGAATGTGACATCGTGTCACATCTGCATTATATTATCTTATTATTCTTTCATTTAATTTTGTTAATTATGCAAAATTCTAACATACTTTACAAGTAAAGCACATTTCCATTCATTTTCACTTTGCTGAAATTTGCACCTTATATGATATCAATATTCACCACCAGGTAAGCTCACGGAAAGTATTGTAGTCATCTCTCTCTCGAAACTCAGGTCCCATACATAATATCTGCTCTCATATTGTGCTAAATCTTTTCAGGCATGTAGGCAAAAATATATCTTAACAAGTATTAACAAGTATTTTCTATAATAATATTAAGAGGATGTGTTAACTTTCCATCCTGATTTTCGTTTGTAAACAAGTAAATGACATTTCCACTGCATGCATAACTGCTTCCATTATAAAAATACCTTTTGCACGAAACAGTGTTGTAGTCAAGACCAAACCCTCCGAGACCAAGACCAAGACCAAGACCAGACCCTTCGAGACCAAGACCAAGACCAAGATCAGACCTTCCGAGACCAAGACCAGCCCTCGGAGACCAAGACCAAGACCCTCCGAGACCGAGACCAAGACCAGACCCTCCCAAACAGACCAAGACCAAGAACAGGCATATACAGATATTTTTTATAAATATGACTATTATCTGAATATTTTTGGTCTGTACTGCGTAAATAAAAAATTGTATTGTCCTAAGTTGTTCAGATGGGATCGCCGCAAGTGCTTAATAAAAGCCGACGTCGTGCCAGCCTTGTCCGTGATGCTTTGCTCGCAGAAAGTACAAACTGTTGTGTGCTTCTGGTTTCCGTGTTTCTTATAAAAAAAACTCCTTGTGGTCCTTGAACGCAAATTTGATAGCTGCTGAAGATGCCGACATGATTACTCATTCCGGTGTGCGAACGGAAACTAAGCGAGACTAGTCCAGTACACCTTACTGTCCGACGTCCTATGTCACTGCCAGACAGAGTTGCCAGGTCCTGCCAATTGTTGTATTTCTTGCCAGAAATTACTCGACAAATTTTGGAATTTGCCAGAAATATTCGTCAATAGAATTTCATTTTCTTATGATGAAAAATTGAAAATGCCAATAAAGGAAAGTGTGAATGCCAAAAATATATTTTGTGGTTTGTGCATCTGGCAACCCTGCTGCCAGATGTGCTCGATGTAACGACTAACGTTAGAGCTCTGGTAGAAGGGTGGTAAGGGTAACGTATAAGGGAGGAAATATATTTACAAAATTTAATATATGTGAACAACTGAACATCTAGGTCAAATATGTCTGCTTTCATTGCTTTGTTGGCATGAAGAAACAAACATAGGAAAATAGCAAATTTTGTGGTTACGTTTTCCAAGCGAGCTAGCTAAACCTGTGGTGTACGTGTACGAAGGGTGCGGGGATTGCATAGGCCTACACCAAAGACTACTGTATACTGGACTTGCTACTCGTGCCCCGCGCCAACCCGCCCATGACCAGTGGAGGCCAGTTTTGCGATTCCTGACATTTTCGAACCTCACTCCCGTCTCCCTTCCTATGGTTTATCAGTATAAATGACACACCGATATCTTCGTAAATGTTTGTTCTATAATATTATCAAAGAAAAAACAATAAAATACATTAAAAAAATGCCATTATGAGAGACTGAAGAAATATGCATGAACTCAATATTCACTTAAACTCTTCGCCATTTAATATTTTGCGTGTAAACTTTTTACATGAAACATAGCAATAGAAGCGGATTTTCATTAGCTTTCCATTGATATATTTCGTTTTCTGATAAATGAATTACCACCATGCATAAATTAGCGTTAACTAAAAATATAACATCATCAATCGGATCAGCAAGTCAAAAAGTGTTCCATGAATACAGTAGACAATGGTTTATCAGTATAAATGATGCACTGTTATTTTCGTAGATGTTTGTTCTATAATATTATCAAATAAAAAACTGTGAAATGCACTAAAGAAATGCCATTATGAGAGAGTGAAGAAATATGCATGAACTTAATATTCACTTAACTCTTCGCCATTAAATATTTTGCGTGAAAACGTTCTACATGAAACATATCAATAAACGCGGAATATTATTAGCTTTCCATTGATATATTTTGTTTTCTGATAAATTAATTAGAACTATGCATAAATTAGCGTTAACTAAAACAATTACATCATCAATCGGGTAATTTTCCCAATTGATGAGGTTTTTTATTTAGTTAACGCTAATTTATGCACGGTCGTAATTAATTTATTAGGAAACGAAATATATCAATGGAAAGCTAATAACATTTCACTTCTATTGATATGTTTCATGTAAAATGTTTTCTCGCAAAATATTAAATGGCGAAGAGTTTAAGTGAATCCGTATTAAGTTCATGCATATTTCTTCACTCTCTCATAATGGCATTTCTTTAGTGTATTTTAGTTTTTTTATTTGATAATATTATAGAACAAACATTTACGAAGATAACGGTATATAATTTATACTGATAAACAATAGGAAGGGAAATGGGAGTGATGTTCGAAAATGTCAGGAATCGCAAAACTGGCCTCCACTGGAAATAGCCCAAAATGAGTAGCAAGTCCAGTATACAGTAGTCTTTGCCTACACATATATGAAGTACACGGAGGTGAACAAAGCTGCAAACATGCGTGCGTGCAAACGGAGATTACCACTGCGAGAATGGCCACGTCTTGCATGTTCTGTCGACTCACACGCACTCTATCAGCGCTCGCAGGGTTCAGCTCATGCATCATCACCGTAGAGCTAGTCAGGCAGTATCTATAGACAGTACAACGCTGTATGGCGCGCCGTGAATCGAAACAGCCATGATTTTTCTTTGTGTATGATAATAAATTCCGACCTTCCCCACGCCGCGATGCACTTTTTAACCCTGGTCTCGACCTGGTCTCGAGCCAAACTCCGAGACCAGAAGCTTCGAGACCAAGATCAAGACCAAGACCACATCAAACGAGACCAAGACCAAGACCAAGACCACATCATACTGGTCTCGAGACCGATCTCGAGACCAAGACCAGTCTCGAGACCTACAACACTGGCACGAAATATTGAAACTAAACAGCCTATCCCATGCAAGTTATTGTTGCGAGGCACAATATTTGCTTTTCTGTCAGGAGAATATCCTATGAATAAAGTATATTTTATTGACATCTTTTACTTATGTGTCGGTCCATAAATAAGATATTCCATGTTGAATATCTTAGGGTGAATATCGGAGGCTACCGCCTCCCCATTGGGAGTGGTTAGCGTCTCTGACTGGCGTTCTCGGTGACCCGAGTTCGATCCCAGAAGAAAACCAAAACCTTTCTGCATCGTCGAGTGGCCTAAGAACACCCACATGCCCTGCCCATCAACTCTACCTTCGATTGCGAGTGCATCGGAGGACACAGGGGGGCGGGCGGTATGAGCCAACAAAAAAAACAAAAAAAACAAAAATATTTCTCATCATTGTGATAAGATATCAGTGGTAGATTGCACACTTACAGATCATTCTAGACCTTGAGGTATGTTGTTCTGAGCTTTCGTTACTTTCTTGAATTATTTGCTGTGCTTCATGTTATGCTCTCTGACATTCCATTCATTTATCATATCTACCCACTTGGTTATATATTGTCATGATGATGGTTAAAATGATCTTACCATCAATTTTGTCACTAACATATCTAACAAGCTAAGACTGAGCAGCACAAGGTTATGCCACAGCAGCTATATGACTGCCATCAAACAAACACCTGACAAAGACAAAGGCAGCCATTTATATAAAGATCTTGATATTTGCTATAAACACTATTTCTTCCTCCAATTTTCCTCACTCTCCCTCGTCTTTTGAGTCATTCCTTTTCTTCGCTTCCTCCTCCTATTCATCGGGTTTGTAAATGCGTCCAAATAAGTTTCTTGCAGTGACAGTGAGGTTTTCTTATCTTCCACACAGCCTTCAAATGTGGGAACTGAGCCTCAGCGTTCCCCTTATGCGCCTTGTTTGTGTAAAGATGATGGGAACTAAGTTATGTGTGTAAGGTCGAAGGGTACGTGTGTGTGTGTGTGTGTATGTGTGTATGTGTGTGTGTGTGTGTGTGTGTGTGTGTGTGTGTGTGTGTGTGTGTGTGTGTGTGTGTGTGCGTAGACCTGTTCAGAAAACAATTTTTTCCTATTTTTATACCCCCCTGCAAGGTTTCCCATGCTTTTTGACCTGGAAAAGCCGAAAATTACAACCATTTTGAGCTAAAATGTCAGGAACCTTTGCCTCATTGGACCTCAAGATATTAAGCCCGCGACAGTAGAAAAGTGCCTAATTTTGCCTTCCGCCAGACTTTTTTTCACCTGAGACTTTTGTTACAATTGGGATAGAACAACAAATTGGGTATCAAATTGAAGCATTTTTAATATTATTTCTGAAAAAACAATCCAAGTAAACATTCAAGAAAAAAAGACACATCATATCCAGAAAAAAAGCTAAATTTTCTGAAAATTTCATATAAATTTCATAAATATTACAATCTTGACATCAAAAAATGTGTGACAAAAACTCTAAAAACTATTTTCAAGTGGCAGAAAACTCTATTGTCTATGTCTATACATTTTGGCTTATAATGGTTGTAATTTTCGACTTTTCCAGGTCAAAAAGCATTGGAAACCGTGCAGGAGGGTATAAAAATAGGAAAAAATTGTTTTCTGAACAAGTCTAGTGTGTGGTGTTGTGAGGAGGAACCCTGGGAGCCCTGGTGGTGATGTCCTGGCAGGCTGTGTGTGTGTGTGTGGGTCCACACACACACACACAGCCTGCCAGGACATCACCACCAGGGCTTCCAGGGTTCCTCCTCACAACACCACACACACACACACACACAGCCTGCCAGGACATCACCACCATGGCTCCCAGGGTTCCTCCTCATAACACCACACACACACACACAGCCTGCCAGGACATCACCACCAGGGCTCCCAGGGTTCCTCCTCACAACACCACACACACACACAGCCTGCCAGGACATCACCACCAGGGCTCCCAGGGTTCCTCCTCACAACACCACACACACACACACACACACACACAAACACACACACAGCCTGCCAGGACATCACCACCAGGGCTCCCAGGGTTCCTCCTCACAACACCACACACTAGACCTGTTCAGAAAACAATTTTTTCCTATTTTTATACCCTCCTGCACGGTTTCCAATGCTTTTTAACCTGGAAAAGTCGAAAATTACAACCATTATAAACTAAAATGTATAGACATAGACAATAGAGTTTTCTGCCACTTGAAAATAGTTTTTAGAGTCTTTGTCACACATTTTTGATGTCAAGATTGTAATATTTATGAAATTTATATGAAATTTTCAGAAAATTTTGCTTTTTTTCTGGATATGATGTGTCTTTTTTTCTTGAATGTTTACTTGGATTGTTTTTTCAGAAATAATATTAAAAATGCTTCAATTTGATACCCAATTTGTTGTTCTATCCCAATTGTAACAAAAGTCTCAGGTGAAAAAAAGTCTGGCGGAAGGCAAAATTAGGCGCTTTTCTACTGTCGCGGGCTTAATATCTTGAGGTCCAATGAGGCAAAGGTTCCTGACATTTTAGCTCAAAATGGTTGTGATTTTCGGCTTTTCCAGGTCAAAAAGCATGGGAAACCTTGCAGGGGGGTATAAAAATAGGAAAAATTGTTTTCTGAACAGGTCTACCTGAGTGTGTGCGTGTGTGTGTGTGCGTGTGTGTGTGTGTGCGTGTGTGTGTGTGTGTGTGCGTGTGTGTGTGTGTGTGTGTGTGTGTGTGTGTGTGTGTGTGTGTGTGTGTGTGTGTGTGTGTGTGTGTGTGTGTGTGTGTGTGTGTGTGTGTGTGTGTGTAATTCACCCACTGTCTTGATCAACACATGCTGTACTCGCGATCGCCATTTTTTACCCTCTCGAAAAGAGCTTAGGGTTCATAGAAACTAAACTATAGATAAAGTTGAGAGCTCACACAGACAGACAGACAGACAGGCAGGCAGGCAGGCAGACAGACAAACAACATGATAATATCCTTAAATCGTGCACAAGTGATGAAAGGTGTCACAAGTTGGCTGTGATTGTAGTGGTAATGGATGGTGCATGGTAGTGGTGGTGGTGGTGATGGTAGTGCTCAAGGATAAAGAGGTATTATCCATGGCAGTGGTGGTGGTGGTTATGCTAAAATAGACATTCTCGCGCTTATGATCTTATATCCCCGGGGAGTCTCATTGGTTATCCACTTACCTGCAAATGACCATCTATAGGTAGAATAGCAAATGACAAAATACATCAAAGTGAACGCATGCGAAATCAGGGGAGCTGCTAGGAAATGTCAGATAAGCGACTGAGGTAAACAAACGTTAGCCCTTATCTTACGTGGAAGAGTGAATAAGAAATGTTCACTTGTCTCACCCCAGAAGAGCATTAAGGTCTGTCAGTGAGCATAAGTCTTTTAATCATGACTCTTTTAAGGTGGATGATAACGGGTATTGTTGTAAAGAATGTGTGTGTGTGTGTGTTGGGACTCAAAAGAAATATTGACAGAGCGAAAGGAAGGTAGAAATATCCGGGGCAGCACTATTGATAACAACAGTATTTATATGGGAAGAAAGTATACAATGATAGAAAGGAATTTTTTTTTAATATTTCAAGGGAAAAAATCGAAAATTCGCAGAAAGGAGAATAAAAGGTCAAAGTTATAATTCATTAGCTGGAAATTGATTGTTTGAAGTCACATTTTATTGACTAAGGGTTGAATTGCGAGTGATGAAGTAATTATGCTACACTTTCAAGAAAAAAATAGTTACTCCTATACTGTGCGTCGAAAAGAACGTCTATAGTAGTCAAGGGTAGCTTTAAAAAAGGGCTGGATAGGTTCATGGATGGGGATGGAAGGTAGATGTAGGTAGTGTTAGGTGACAGGAACTACCACGTAATATTATAGGCCTCGCGGCCTCTTGTAGCTTCCTTATTTTCTTATGTTCTTATGTTCTTATATTCTGACTGTCCAAGAATATCATGTTAAAGTTCCAGCAAAAAAAAAATTAATTAGCATAAGAAAGACTGAAGTTAAGGATACTGATTGACATTAATAAAAATAATAATAATTCATAAGAAAGGTGAAGGCATGGTAAGTTCGAAGAATAATTTCATTTAAGAAAAGATATATATAAAATATATATATATAATATATATATATATATATATATATATTTTATATAATATATATATATATATATATATATAATTATATATATATATATTTATTATGTCCGTAATTAATCCAAGGACTCGAAAAGTTATGAATGCAGGGAGAATGGAGAATGAAAAAGAAAATATTGAAAATAGTGTGTGTGTATGTGCGTGTGTGTTAGACAGACAGACACAAACTCAGACACAGACACAGACACACAGACCCCTTAGGTCAGTCTTTTGTACTTGTTGGGGAAAAAAATGAAATGTAGAACTGTTTATGAAATCACCACAAGTATATATATAGGTGGCAGGAGGAATAGCGATAGCCAAGGTGCGGTCTGTTAGTGTTGATGCAGCGAAGCTAGTGCCGAAAATATTCGTCACGATAAAAAACGGTTTCAGCCATTTCTGGAAGTACATTATAATTTTTATGTATTCACAACTTTTATAGATTTTAGATATGAATCTAACAAAACCAGGAGCATCTTTAATGTTACGGTGCCATTTAAGATATGCAGTACTCAGACAGTACCATCCATCATAAATATGGTAATTAATGTCAAGAAAGTATACAAACAGAAAAGTTTCAACCAGTAAGCGATTATTTTTCTTCTCAGGAAATATAGAAAAATATATCGCCTTGCTAGCCCACCAGATTTTTTTTTTTCATACAAGAGCTTTACTAATATAAAATTCTTCCGGCGCCAGCACAGGCTGTGTCGACCATTAGAGGCCAACCACAGGCGGCGATGGCGCACACCACACAACACTGTTCCCGTCACCACAACCACCAGAGATATAATAAAATATGATCAAAATCGATAAAAGAAAAGAGAAAAAGTGTTAATCCATTAATTCCTATTTGATGCGCTACAACGATGAGTTTTTACAGAAACACATGTCTGTGGGTTGATATTTAAGGTTATTTCATGCATATATAAAACCGATACAAAGTAACGGTAAGTAAGATTAAAAGGATTAGTAGGTCATCTCAAGGACTACATTAAGGCATGATTTAGAGCTCCTCACCTTATTATTAGTTATTATTATTATTATTATTATATATATATATATATATATATATATATATATATATATATATATATATATATATTATATATATATATATATATATATTATATATATATATATATATATATATATATATATATATATATATATATATATATATATATATATATATATATATATATATATATATATATATATATAAACTTCACATCATACTCATGTTCACATTTCTTGTAATTTCTATGTATAGAATGTCAACTAAGGGTGTCTGGCCATCAGCTTACCTGGGCCTTGGCCTTGGCTACGTATTCAGAAAGGATGACGGCATTCTCCAAGGTGATACCCTCGCCCCCAGCCTCCGTCGGTTGATGATATGACTCGTATTCCAGAACTGCGCCGACGTACGCCACTTGGTCTCCAGCGCGGACTCGTCTTTGATCTGCAGCGGAAGAAAATAGCAATGACTCGTCTTATATATAACGTGCATAGTGAAAAAGAAAATTATCAGGATAAAAATAAATGCCTAGGAAGTCCTAGACACTATTCACAACACATGTTTGTCCTTACATCGCGCCTAGGACAAGAAATTTCAAGGCAGGCTTGAGAAGGTGGCCTATCTTATCCTCGGTATAAAATGGCTATCTGATACAAACGTAGACCTCAGCTGAGGACTTTTCTGTATCGTAGCGACGTACTCCGTTAGTAAACTAGGGGGGGGGGGGGGGGGGCACTCAGTAGAGCGCATATCTCCGCCCGAATATTTCATCAATTGGTTACCATGGCAACAGTTGTGATTCGATTTCATCCAAAATTAAATCAGTTCTTCCTTATACCAAATAAACTTGGTATACCAAGTTTGGTCCAAATCTATGCGTAACTGTTTGAGAAATCCTGTACACTAACAAACACACAAACAAACAGACAGAGAGACAGACAGATCGGGGTGAAAACATAACCCCTCCAATCGTTGGCGGAGGTAAAAATCAGATAATATAATATGCGTATATATATGCGCATATATAGGTCTGCGCGATCTTGGAGATGTGCTGTCAGCCTTTTTGAGAGGGTTGTAGAGGATCTTGTATGAAGCGATTGCAGTCACTAACGTTGCTTATGTATTGATACACCACGCTCGTGTCTTGCATGGGGCTTGTGGGAGGGAGGCAGCTGTTCTTCATGACCAGGCTGGAAGCACGTCTTGCAGTAAACGATCAGTTTGAGATATGTTTCCGGAAATATGATGTCTTATGATATATGTGATATGAGATAATGTCTTGAACAATCCTGTTTCTTGTTTTTTCGTCTTCTTTGGAGGCGGAGGATATATATGTACAGCTGACATGTGCGAATATGTGTGTGTGTATGTGTGTGTGTGTGTGTGTGTGTGTGTGTGTGTGTGTGTGTGTGTGTGTGTGTGCGTGTGTGCGTATGTGTGTGTGTGTGTGTGTGTGTAAGTGTGTGTGTGTGTGTGTGTTGTGTGTGTGTTGTGTGTGTGTGTGTGTGTGTGTGCGTGTGTGTGTGTGTGTGTAAGTGGGTGGGTGTGTGTCATTCACTCATGGTCTTCCCCACGCAAGCTGGACTCGCGATCGCTATCTCGATTGGGAAAGATATTAGAGCATATAGTGACTGATCTATGAGTAAGGCTAGGACCTCACACACCACACATAACCCATTCCCTTGTTCAAGGGGGACAGTAATAATCTGTGCTATCAGTGGATTTCACCAAGAGCTGGGCTTGAACCGCGGTCCTACTGTACAGCAGATGATGGCAGACCTGATCAGACCATACAGGCTGTGTGTGTGTAGTGTGTGTGTGTGTGTGTGTCTGTGTGTGTATGTGTGTGTGTATGTGTGTGTGTGTGTGTGTGTGTGTGTGTGTGTGTGTGTGTGTGTGTGTGTGTGTGTGTGTGTGTGTGTGTGTGTGTGTGTGTGTGTGTGTGTGTGTGTGTGTGTGCATTAGAGACATCTAACCATACCATCAACATGGAAATGCCATTACTGTAGCGATGAATATCGCTTTACCACCTGTGTTGTGAAGTACTGATAATAACCACGCCAGGCTGACGTCAGCATAAGTACATTCAGTGCGAATAGTCGGGGTCTGTCAATTAGACAACCAGCTCAGACGAGTTTTTAACATCACAAAATCAGTAAAATTTTCTTATTAAGTTTATCAAGCTGATGCTTTTGCTGTTCCCGGTTTAACACATCAGTATCATGGGATGCATAATTGCAATGAATGTGAACTTGCTCCTTACTACTCCTACTACTACTTCAGGAGTGTTATTCCTTAGCCACAAACAAAAGCAATAACAAAAGAACAAACGAACAGACAAACATAGGCCCCTAATCTATAAGTAGATATACTCAGTAGGCATCCGCATGTGGCGTGAATGCCATATCAAGGTAGTAATGAAGATCAACAAGCCTGGCGGTTCCTGGCGAGGCACCACTGCCAGGTAGCACTGTTTAGCCCCCGTGCCCCTGAAACTGTTCACCTGCACTTCCTTAATTATTTCTTTACCTTAAAGTAATCGTCCAGACCCATTTTTTCTTTGCAGTGATATGTTGAATGTTCATTCAAAACACGTAATCCACCAAAAATAATTAATTTCCACGCCTTATTTCCGTTAAAACACGACTTTTGTAAAAAGCGTGTAAACATTACTTTCATTGTTCCAGCCGCCGCGCGAATATTGCTGATGACGTCACGGGAAGCGGCAACATGTAAATAACACACGTCTGCATTTGTGACAGCTGTCGATCCAACCAACATCCATCCACCTTTACGTGACCAACATCCATCCCGTTTCCCCACCACCAACACCCATTCTCGTTTCCCCACCACCAACACCTATTCTGTTCCCCCACCACCAACACCCATCCCCTTCCCTCACCACCAACACCCATCCCCTTCCCCCACCACTAACACCCACCCCCGTTTCCCCACCACCAACACCCTTTCCCGTTTACCCACTACCAACACCCATCCCCGTTTCTCCATCACCAACACCCATCCCCTTCCCCCACCATCAACACCCATCCCCTTACCCCACCACCAACACCCATCCCCTTCCCCCACCACCAACACCCATCCCCTTTCCCAACCACCAACACCCATCCCCTTTCCCCACCACCAACACCCACCCCTATTTCCCCACCTTCATCCCATTGCGATGGCTCCCCATTCCAATCTGCCCTCGTCCGACGCACCAACCGTTTCTACACATTTATCGTGGTCCTATTGGTCGGATACGTGTGCAAACTTCTCTGGAAAGGCACAGCTTTCTTGGTGCACCTTTAAAGAATGCATGTATATAACATATCGCAATAAGATCTATCAGAAACACCTAAAATTCTTCAAGTACTATGTTTATTGCCTGTGTTTACGTGCTTCTGTTCGGAGGAAGCTTGCCACTCCCGCCTTCCGTGACGTCATCGAGTCATGGTGCGTCGTCTGCTAGTAGTCAGGAGCGTTTTTGAGGCTCCGGGAATTTACAGATTTTGATTATTTATTAACGGATTATTTAAAAACGGCTGACTGGATACAAAAAAAGGACAACATATTGTTGATATACTTGATAGTGGCAATATTTTAACTGCAGAAAATCAGGAATGATGAAATGGTCTGGACGATTACTTTAAGTTTTTATGAACGACCTATCTGTGCTTATTTTGACGGAAAAATCTTAAACAAGCAGCATAAGAATATAGCGTTGACAAGTTTCGCTCAGTACAGACGAAGGTTCGACTAAGCCCGAAGATCAAGTAAGCAAACTATCTTTAATGCTTTAGATTCGGCATCTGCTCCCTGCCTGCCGGATCTCTGGCCTGTTACCGTCGAGGAATTACGTTTCTGCCGAGTAAATGTTCCGTCCCTTCCAGGCTGTCTGAAGTAGTGGGTCAATATTACCAGACAATTTCTGAGTGTTGCTGCGTTCGACACCTCGCTAGACACCTCCCGGAGGAAACTTAGCTGGCTCATGTGCTCACAACAATTATTGAGCCGAAATAATGTATGTGCATCATTCACCCACGGTCTTGCCCACGCGAGCTGGACTCGCGATCGCCAGCAAATAACCTCCGGAAGTGCTTGGAGCTCATAGTGCCCAATCTTTGGATAATGCAGGCAAGATTAACTGACTATCATTTAAATTATAAGCCAATTGATCTAGAATGCCGGGACCTCACATATCACACTCACCCCATTCCCTTGCTTAAGGTGGACGCCACTGGACAGTTATTACTTGCGCTGTTAGCGGAATTCGCTATACGAGCTGAGCTTGAACCACCGACTTGCTGAACGCGAAACGGTGACGTTTCCAAACTGCCAACGCAAGATGTGTGTGTGTGTGTGTGTGTGTGTGTGTGTGTGTGTGTGTGTGTGTGTGTGTGTGTGTGTGTGTGTGTGTGTGTGTGTGTGTGTATTCATCTAGTTGTATTTTACAGGGCCAGAGCAACGCTCATATGGCCCCGTCTCCATATCAACATTTTTATCATTCATCCTTAGTGGTTAGTGTAGGCCGAAGCCACCACCCCGGGAGGGGGATCACAAACCCCCGGCTGACACCCGCTACCCATTCACTACTGGGTGGACAGGGGCTTGGGTTTTAAGGAAACAGCCCATATGTTTCCGCTCCGCCCGGGGACCGAACCCGGGACTTCTCGGTTGTGAACCGAGCGTGCTAACCACTACACTACGGAGTACCCCTCCGGTACCCCTCGGTGTGTGTGTGTGTGTGTGTGTGTGTGTGTGTTATCATAGGGGACTAGTCTAGGGCAGAAAAATAATCATCAAAAAGCCCGCTGATTGCCAGTCCCAGTAAAGAAAAAAATATATAGTGAGAGACATCCAGTGGGGGATGGCTAATTTAGTTTGGGAGTTATTTTGACGCCCCTCTCTTGAAAGAATTTATGTCGTAAGAAGGAGGAAAAATGGAAATAAGAGAGTTCCAGTGAAAGGGATGAAAGAGTGAAGATATTGGTTAATTCTTGCATTAGTAAGATAGATAAAATAGGGATGAGAATAAGAATAAAGTCTTGAGCAGGAAGGCCGCAGGGGGAGGGGAGGGATGCAGTTAGCAAGTTTAAAAGAGCAGGGAGCATGAAGATACCGATAGGAGATAGCAAGAAAAGCAACATTGCGGCAGTGATTGAGAGATTAAAGATAGTCATTTAAAGAAGGGGAATTGATGTGTGTGTGTGTGTGTCATTCACCCATGGTCTTGTCCACGCGAGCTGGCTCGCGATCGCCAGTTTTCACCCTCTTAGTGCGAGCTTGGAGCTCATTATTACCGATCTTTGGGCAATGCTGGGACCTCACACACCACACACCCCCATCCCCTTGCTCAAGGGGGACAGTACCGCCCGAATTTCACAGTGGAAAAATCCCCGAGAATGAGCGGGGTCGGGGATCGAACGCCGGACCACAGAATGGTGCCGGGCGCCCTAACCAACTGTGTCACACGGACGGGTGACACAGTTGGTGGGTGTGTGTGTGTGTGTGTGTATGTGTGTGTGTGTGTGTGTGTGTGTGTGTGTTTTTTTTTTTTTACTCACCAGCAGGCAGAGCAACCACACCGGCTGCCAACGCCAGTTCCACCACCCAGATAAACTGCAGTACGTTCATTTCTTACAGGAGACACTTAAGCTGCTGCAGCGATCTCTCCCCACCACTTACGCAGCGCATATGTCTCGATCAAACAGCTGCACCCACACACCAATCGCTGATAAGATAGGAGGTCGCACCGCAGTTGTAGTTCTCACACTTTCAGCTAATGATATATGTAAAGTAAACCTTTCGTGGTAGCCTCAACCATCTGCTTTAACGTCGTTTGGAAACCCTTAAAGTAATCGTCCAGACCATTTCATCATTCCTGATTTGATGTAGTTAGAATATAGCCATTATCGAGTGTATCAACAATATGTTGATATATGTTGAACAATATGAAGTAGAGTGAATAACAGCAGATTCTTGAAGGACTCCAGCATCCCCCCCCCTCTCTCTCTCTCTCTCTCTCTCTCTCTCTCTCTCTCTCTCTCTCTCTCTCTCTCTCTCTCTCTCTCTCTCTCTCGGTGAACTCCTCGTGTGACGTCATCAATAATATTCGCGGGCCTGTTGGAGGGATGAAACTTTTTTTCCCGCCCTTTTTACAAAAGTCGTGTTTTTACGGAAATAAGGCGTGGAATTTTTTTTTTTTTTGTGGATTAGGTGTTTTGAATGAACATTCAACATATTTATGCAACAAAAAAAAATGGGTCTGGACAATTACTTTAAAGGATAACATCCAATAACATCAGTGTTTAGCATTGTGGAACAGTATTTAACGGCTATTACGATGGGACGTATATGACATAGTTACCTGACTCGTTTATATTGTTAGAAGCCCAGGAATACATTTTACCCGTTAACTTTGGATAATGGTAAGATTATAAAGTATGTGAGTTATGTAAAATATAACATGTAGTAAAAACGAATTTATAGCTCAAAATTAATAAGCTTAGACTACTGATAAGGAAAAAGGAACCATATTCTGAAATAAAGCATATACAACTTCTACACTAGAGTTCTTGATAATGTATGCGGGTGTACCCGTCACAAGTCATCAGCCACCTATCCACATAATTTAAAAGAAGCAGACAACAATTTTTTTCTTGTATTCGTTATCAAAACTGCATCGTCTTTAGCCAGTATTCATCAGTACTGAAACACAAAGGGTACGAGGAGGAAACACGAAACTATCCTTTAACCGCATATATGTGTGACACATTTATAATCAATATCAACATTGTGCTGAGACGCTTTTGTGCACACACACACACACACACACACACACACACACACACACACACACACACACACACACACACACACACACACACCGTACTCCGTACTCCGTACTCCGTAGTGTAAGGGTACTCCGTAGTGTAAGGGTAGCACGCCCGGTTCACAACCGAGAAGTCCCGGGTTCGATCCCCGGGCGGAGAGGAAACAGATGGGTTGTTTCCTTAAAAAAAAAAACCCGAGCCTCTGTCCACCCAGCAGTGAATGGATACCGGGTGTTAGCCGGGGTTTGTGACCCGCCTCCCGGGGTGGTGGCTTATGCCAACACTAAGCACTAAGTAGGAGTGATAAAAATGTTGATATGGAACGGGGTTATACGAGCGCTGCTCAGGCCCTGTAAAATACAACTAGATGAATACACACACACACATATATATATATATATATATATATATATATATATATATATATATATATATATATATATATATAGTATATATATATATATATATATATATATATATATATATATATATATATATATATATATTATATATATATTATATTATGATACATATATGTTGCAGATGTTTGATTTATAATCAATATCAACATTGTGCTGAGACGCTTTTATGCACACACACACATATATATATATATATATATATATATATATATATACAGGGGCGTACCGAGGGGGGGGGGCCATGCGGCCATGCCCCCTCCTTTTGCAAGGAATAAAGAATAAGAAATATATATTTATATTATATATATATATATATATATATATATATATATATATATATATATATATATATATATATATATATATATATATATATATATATATATATATATATATACATATATATAATATATATTGGCCCTCCCCCTTTTCAATTTTCTGATTACTCTGGAAGATATTACTCTCCTAATAAGAGCATAGGACTATATATCATTATGGTTAAAGCTGGGACCTTACACACTACATACACTCCATCCCTTATTCACGGAGGACAGTATACCGCCTGCTTGTGTCTGTAAATATATCGAGCTTTTGCAGGGTTATCGTCATTAGACGCTCCTGTGTGCGTCTAATGACGCGCCAGGATATGGCACTGAACTACGTAAATCTTCGAAATGGACATCATTTTGCACTATTTCTTCATTCGTAGCGGATGTGTCTCCTGAGAGCTTAAAAAAAAAAACTTTCCCCGTGGATATGTTTTCCTCGCTTCGCCGTGGATTGTGATGAGATGAAAATAGCAACGAGTTATCTGACAGGTATATTTTTTTCAATGGTATACAGAGACATTTAAAACTTAAGGGATAACTTTATTTAGGAAGAGAACTTTAGTTCCTGCTACCTAGTGTCTTAATAGTGAGTGTGCAACTGTAGAGCAAATTCTCTGATTTCACGCCATTCACTGCTTCTTTGATTGTTCCATGACTTCCATCCATGAGTGCAACATATATGCCGGCCTTGAACCCATCGATATGTCCTAACCAAAGTCATTGGAAGGAGCATGTTCTCCTAGACTCCTTCCACTGATTTTGCCTCTAATAATCTCCCTAACGTAGCACGAACCAAATAAAGAACCTGTAGGCTCTGTTGATACCCCTAAAAGGGTGTTTTATAAATACATTGATTGCTACATCGACTATAAAAATTTTATTCGCAGCTGATTTCCCTATAGTTTTATAAGGAGCACCATGCAACTCTGAATGTGCGGCGGTATTGACCCGAGGCGTCATCACACTCGTCGTCCGCACGAGTCACGATTATACAAACGAGTCAGCCAGGCTTCACGGCTGAGTTTTCTCTTTTAAAAGAAAACGATTGTATATAAAGGGCTACCTTATCCATTATTATCCTCTTATTTTCTTTTGCATTATTGATATAATTGATGTTTGCTTCGCCCATTATGTGACACATTTCCATTGCTTAGTGTACATGCATGTCGCATGTTCTTGCATATATATATTTGGCATTATTACTTGGGTTACGATTATGTTAATGTTACCCATATACTCCCAGAGGGAAAATAGCTTTCTGATTTTTTTCCCTGCAATATGCCTTCATATCTAAGCAGCTTTTTCAGCATTTAAACAATATACTTACGAATGCTACCAGCCTTATGAATAATCTTACAACCTTGAAAAATTATAATACATACCATGGGATACATACACTGTCATGATAAAAACAATTTTCCTGCTCCATTATAATCACTGTGAGGTATCAGATATTGAAAATATATTAGAGCGATTGATATCAGAGAAAAAAAGGACGATGAGTGACTATATAAACGGTGATGATTAAACAAAAATTACATATGAAACAGCTGTAGTGCTGTGTATCAGACATGAGTTCATGAAATTGCTTACAAGGACTCACGTGAGAATTAAAGCCTTTCTTGCACACACGCACAAACACACATATTATATATATATATATATATATAATATATATATATATATAATATATATATATATATATATATATATATATATATATATATTATATATATATAAAATATATATAGTTACCTTCATTAGAATTCGGTTACTTTACTTCGGTTAGTTACTTTGTTCTTTCTTACTTTCCTATTGATTACCATTGCTCTTGTACTACACTCATATTAATGAGAAACCTTCTGATGTATGAAGTGAAACATGAGATTGACACTTCTCATGAGCCTCTATTTCTGGATTATTAGAATTCCACCGATACCATCCTCGCCTGGGGGTTTAATGATAATACAATAGCAAAGAAAATCGTGCAATTTTGGATTAACGATCTGCAAAGACTGTAAACGCTACAGGTGTGAGTTCAGTTTTATAGGTACGCGTACCCAGCAAACATGGGCTATGCGGGCCTGTGTCGGCTTGTGCCGGGTACGTATCGGCATTCGGCACCGGCGGCAGGGCGACTGGTTTCGGCAAATCGGATGAAGCCGACGTCGGCCCTGCAGCGGGAACTGTATATCGGGCCAATTATTGATAAATTCGTACAGCCCCAACACAGTCTTCCTTGACTCGGCCCAAAAGGATAATATATTAAGTGGATGTGACATGAATGGCCGGGCCGAAGGACTTAAGTAGGATCCAAAGCTCGGATTAAGGCTAATTGTTAATTATTAGGTGGCTGAATCGTAGCCAGTCAGTCAGCTGTTGGCCACTCGCGCCCGTTGTCTCGACGCCGATATTCAAAAATATTTACCAGTGTTAGTGGGCGCCCGCGGCGATACATTTACTGCTCTCACAGGCCTCTCAGGCTGAGGATCGACTTCATCTACTCCACAAAGACTTATAAAGGTACGTAGGAATGGGTGGTGACAACTTAGACATGATAAATGCTCAAATATATAGACAAGAGACAAGAGTTATAAACAAGCCTCAGAACTTTACCTTTATCTCAGGTAAAATTCTAGAGTCCTTTCCCGCCCTTATTAGTGTTTTTTTTTCTCCAGATCTTCACAGATCCCTTCAGATACCTCCAACACGTAAATATAAAGTGGGGGAAAGATGCCACCTTCAACCCCCTTGCCCCCCCTAAATGACCCCATCCACTGGACCCCCAAAAATAATATTACTAACCTAACCTCACTATAACTTTACCAAACCTTACCAATAACCTCCTCCTAGCGAGACTTAATTGCGGGGAACTAGAATTTTACCAGGTTAGGTTAGGTTAGGTTATATTGAGGTTAGTAATAAATTTTGGGGGGTCCTTCTAGGAGGTTATTAGTGAGGCTAGGCTTGGTTATAGTGAGGTTAGGCTAAGTTATAGTGAGGTTAGGCTAGGTTATAGTGAGGTTAGAATAGCAATATTTACCATATTATATTTTTGAGGGGTTCAAGGGGGTCGTTTAGGGGGGAGGGAGGGTGAAGGGGCAGCTCTCCCCCACTTTATAATTCCGTGTTAGAGGTATCACAAGTGATCTGTGAAGGTCTGGAGGAAAACCCCCCGCTAATAAGGGCGGGAAAAGACTCTAGAATTGTGCCGCTTCAGGGAGTTAAGTAATAAGGCTTGTGGAGAAGATGTTTACTTGGTGATTGGGTTCTACTTAGAGAGAAAATTATGTATCTTTATTCAAGAATAAGGATAATGCATCGTAGTAATCCTAGATAATTACATTTTTCTGAGATGATCAACGATGATCATTAAATCAAAGCTACACACTCGCTTGACCTTGGAGCTTCAAGTATAAACAAAGCCGTAATGCCGTATGAATAAAAGCAGTTCTTGGTGTTATTAAGGATTGTGATGATTCCCTGAGGTACTATATGACCCCTGGTGATGTCCTATGATGCTATTCACATTCACAGGCGTGGCAGTGGTGGCACCAGCAGTAGTAAGGGGCAGGGGACAGATGTAGGCGGTGCGGTTTATGAAACTCAACGATGGGAATTCTTGCCGAAAAACCAACCGAGAATTCTCGCCGACGTGGAAATTTTAACCTAACCAGGACATTGGCATCTTACTTAACCTAATTGAGCATGTTTTTGCTGGTATTTCATCCCTGTATACAGAAATACGGGTAAAAACTGGGTAATAATGGACGAGGACTGCGCGGTCATTTTCAGAAACACCGACTAATTTTTCCTGCCCAAAAATAGGTGCTTTTTCTAATGGAGATAGTTTTATTTTCCGTAAACCAATAGTTTTCATACAAAGAAAAAATTAATCACCGAATTTTATGGTCGCCGTTTCCATTAAAAACACTGAATCTCCAACAGAAAAAGCACTAAAACTTGACCGGGAAAAATGTGTCAGGGTCTCAGATAACAGGGAAGTGATTGAATAGAACATACCAAACCTAACCTTAACCTAACCTTATAGGTTTTAATGAAACCTAACCTAACCTTAACCACAAAGTATACCTAACCTAACCTTATAGGTTTTAATGAAACCTAACCTAACCTTAACTACAAAGTATACCTAACCTTATAGGTTTTATTAAAACCTAACCTAACCTTAACCCAAGGTTAGGGTAGGTATACTTAGTGGTTAAGGTTAGTTTAAGTTTCATTAAAACCTGTAAGGTTAGGCTAAGGTTAGGTTTGGTATGTTCTATTCAATCACTTCCCGCTTATCTGAGACCCTGACAAATTTTTCGCGGTCAAGTTTTAGTGTTTTTTCTGATGGAAATTCAGAGTTTTTAATGGAAACGGCGACCATAAAATTCGGTGAAGAATTTTTTTTATTGTATGAAAACTATTGCTTTCCGAAAAATAAAATTATCTCCATTAGAAAAAGCACTATTTTGGGGCAGGAAAAATTTGTCAGTGTCTCTGAAAATGACCGCGAAGTCCTCGTCCATTATTACCAAAACCTGATTAAATGTGTAAATTGGGTCCTGTAATATCAAGAATTGGAGGACTCGCCGCCGGCGGCGAGAGTTCCGATCGGCGACAGTTCCAGGTACCGGCGGTGGGTACCTGAAACTGTCGCCGATAGGAATTCTCACCGCCGTCGTCGAGTGTTCCAATTCTTGATATTACAGGACCCAATATATACATTTAATCAAGTTTTACCCGTGCTTCTGCATTCAGGGGTGAAATACTATCGTTAGTTTGATCAGTTAGGTTAAGTTAGGTGCCAATGTCCAGGTTAGGTTAACATTTCCACGTCGGCGAGAGTTCTAGTTAGGTGTTTCGGCGAGAATTCCCATCGGCGACAGTTCCATAAACCCGGCGGTGCAGCAGGTGTGCCGTGAGTTGTCGCGTGGATGTCTCTTAATACCCAAATATACCGAAATACACCGAAATACACCTAAACACATACCAAAATATACCAAAATACACCGAAAAATACCGATAATATACCTAAATATACCGAAATACACCAAAATATACCGATAATACACCTAAATATTCCAAAATATACCAAAATACACCTAAATATACCGAAATACACCCTAAACACGTTTATAAAATTTAGGTATTGTCTCTCTTGATACCTTAGTTTAGTGTATTGTCATGTATTTCGGTGTATTACGGTATATTTTGGTATTAAGAGACGCCGTTGTCGCGTTTGTTTAGATTTGAGATCTGCCTAGCACTGGGCTGGGAGGCGGCTCAGACAGTGTGAGTGTGACCACTTGCTCTGGGCGCCCAGAAGTAGCTCTGCTCCCAGCCCACGCAAAACCGCCCAGTCCACGGGTACCAGTGTCTAGTGTGACCGTAGCTTAAGACGTTGGGTGTGAAGCAGTGGATGAGGCTAAAGGGTCGGATGGAGGAGATGGGAAAGGTGAGTGTATGAGGAGGAAGAGAGATGCGTGGGACGTGATTGGGCAGAGTGTAAAACGTCACGCGGAAACACAAAGGGGAGCAGGTGGGAAGGATTACAGAAAAAGTAGCTGGAATAGGAATATGCTTCGTGGAAGGAGATGGAGCATAAAAAATTAAGGAGGTAGAGAGGAGATAAGGGATTGGCGGTGAGTAAAGTTATGTTGGAAAGAAGGAAGGTAGGTTGGAATAAAATGGCAAAACATTAAACGCTACACGTGCTTATGTTTGTATACACTTGGTAAATAATTCTCCCTATAAAGTCGATCATTGTGACTGTAGCAAGTAAGATGGATGTTCCTGTGGAACATTTACTTCAATGACCTCCTCCAGAGCCTCCTCCTGAATGCACTACCAGAGCGGTAGTGTCAGGCGATCTCCTCCTCGAAACCCCGAGGATACACACCGCGACGGGCCAGCGGGCATTTACCTGGGCCACAGCAACACTATAGGCCCGTACCGAGAGTTGAAGGCGGTAGAGCGACGAACAGCTAGGTAGCGACGAGCGGCATACCTTCAATTCTTTACCGAGTCGACAGTGGAGGTTGGTTGAGATCTCACGCCTGTGGCAATCTAGTGGCAACAGTGCTGCTTCAAACTGCGTAGCCAGCAGTACGACTAAAATAGTGTATAATGCGAATTTGCCCTTATACTCATCAAAAACATCAACAGAAACGTTGCAATCGGCTATGAAGTTGGTGAAATATATATTTAATGAAGTTAATTAACAGTAGAGGCGTGTATACGAAGTTTCTCTTACCGCTCATGTGAGTATGTGCGGTACGAGAAACGTCCTAGCAGGTTTTGGCAGCGACCTTGATGATGGCGGTGGCTCAAGCCGCTACCCACCTCGCTATCCTGAACTTCCTTCATTATTGTCACTAAAATTACTTATTGCCGCATATGTAATACCTAATAATCTTATACTTATACTTAAATACATATTGGCAAGAATTTTTTTAACATATCTCTTAATCCCTCCAGATTAGGAATGTAATAAAAATTCATCGAAGGTTGAGTGAAGACACGGGGATACCCGTGTCTCCAACCTTGACCGCCAACCGCTCTTCGTTCCAAAAGTACAGGGTATTTTATCCGTCTTATGGTAAGCGAAGGTCTGCCGTTCGTCGTTCTACCGCCTACCGTCATGACTCTCGGTACGGGCCTATGAAACGCCTTCACGGCTGCGGTGGACGTCAGGGCCTTGAACACCCAACAGGCGAAGGTGGCGGCCCACAGATGGTGACGCACACACCCGTCTTAGTGCTCTGTGAGGCGTGGGTGTAACGTTAAACTACGTCTAGTGCGTGTGATGAGTGCCTGTGACAGACATAAACTTAGAAATAGCATACTGTGCATAATATAGCATAATAGAAAATAGCAACTGACTTGTATAATTGTAAATAGTGTGTATATATTCAAATATGATATTTGGCATAGCTTAAGATAGATGTCCTTGGGACCGAGTGTAATGCCCATTATTCGGGAGAGATAGTATGAGACTTATTATCATATAATTCCCGAGTTATGTCTTGTAAGTAGTTCTTTTTTTTGTTTCACGGGTGACTCATCGCATTTCTTTCTTTTCCGCCATATTTTCTCATCATTTGTCCGTCCTACACGCCATTTTGTTTATCTTCTTTCGTTCCTTCTCCGCCATTTCTTTCCTGTCTTCCATTCCCCCCCCCCCCCGACATGCCGTATGCGAGGCAAAATCCGTGGGATAATTATTCCGCGATCAGTGATAACTAATGATTTCAAATCTTTTCATCTTTCCCCAGCTATCTGATCAGACCGAGTAACACTCCCAGATTCTTAATGTCTTTCAAAATAATCCCTATCGTTATCGGTCATGGTCATACATGGACGTGTTAGTAAAGATACGCGCTAAATTGAAAGCCTACCAAATTTCTATGCTACATATTTCATACCATCTCACTCCTGAAAACGCGTTCGGACTTTTGACGTGAAAACAAATCACACCCTTCTCGGATATAAGATTAAGCATATTAAATTCTTCTATATCAAAGTAACAGGTCTGTAGTATAGGCAGCCTTTTCTTAGGTACGCGAGTTTCATTATTTAAATAGTTAGTTTGGGATTATAAGCTCTTCATTTGAGGTCACGGCGAGACCCTTCAAACGATTCCCCTTTTTTTCGGCCTCGGGCGGTGTAACACTGTGAGACGCCAGTCTCCATCCATCCCTCTCATAGGTAAGTCGCCGGCCTTCGCTCCTGTTTCCCCCCCCCCCCTTTCCTTGTTATCATATTGTTATCCATATTTTCAATTATGGGTATCTGTTTAGTTTTCGCTAACGTAAAGGAGGTCTGCTCATCCTTATAAGTATTATTAAGGAGTCTCCATCCATCCCTCTCATAGGTTTCGACGGGGGAGTCTACACTCCTCCTCCCCGTAGGGAGAGGCTCGTTCCTGGCCTCTTCAAGTCATATGGTCATTGTGAATCCACACACCAAACTCCTTACTCTCACATTCTCTTTCCTATATATATATATTCAATGTATACCTATAGTGCTCAGTTGATACGGATATAGGTGGTAATTCTAAGAATGATTCTGTGAGGGAGATTATGCTCTAAAGTAGCTTGCCCGATCCAGATTAGAGTTTATGTATGTGTCTAAGGTCTCAAACAGCAATAATGTTTCATGGCGAATAAATAGGAGGATGTTTCAAATATAGTTCTTGTGTTTATTATAAAACCCCAGGTGATTATTCTGTGTTAGGACAGTAATTCCCCACACTTCCAAAAGAGTCAGCCTTACTCGGTTTAATTCCACGTACCAATCACGACTACCAAGATAAATCTAATATTAATATTATTCAAACGTGCCCAGGGAGTAACCCAAGGAACTACTCGCCCGGGCTGGTGGCAGCACTTCCCCTTAACCTAAACCCCTATCCTTCCCCCCTTAAATACATCCCCCCTTTTCAGTACTCTCCGCAGTGAGAAGTGGTCAAACTATAATCACATAGTGAAGTCATAAGACTAAGTTAAATCCTCCATCCAAGTTGTAATCTAATGAAAAATCTTAATCAAGTAATATCATTCAAAAACCGTTGACCAGTTCTAAACCCCCCATAGAAGTTACCCCGAAATACCAGCAACACACGAGAACATCTTTAGCTGTTCATGAACATTTACTGCCTTATTTCAACTACTATTTAACCCCATTGTATGCTCAATAACTGTTTAAATGTTTGAATAAATATAAAAAGAAAAAAATTCCTAAGCTCTGACGTCATCAAACTCATTAACAAACATTCGTGAACTATCATCACCAATTGAACATCTCTTTCCTTTCTATGTGATATTAATTTACTTTGAGTAATACTTTTGTTCAATAAATTTTGTTCTGCCTTGTCGCAGTCAATATCAGAATTAGTTCTCAATTCTGACAAAATATACAAGGAGTTGCGGTAGTGGCTGGCAGCAGTGTGGGATCTGGGTTATAATTATAACCAACAGACAACGAATAATGTTTTCAGCTACTTATGAGAGTAACTGGCCTCATTAAAAGTAGCCGGTGGCCCATTCACATCACAACAACCATAGTATGGATGAATGCATTATAGACTTGGCACTGTAAGAGTCAATAATGAGATGGCTTAAGAATTACAAAAACCTTCGACTTTTATGGAATTAATCTATATAATAACTATAACTAGGAAATAGACGTCCACACTAAAGATGTGGAACGTGTCCAAGCTCGCACAGGCTAAAGTCAACTTTTTAAATACCCTCACCTTAAAATACTGTCTGTCTACTAAAAGTAAAGTAACCAGTAAAATAGTATTACTTAAGAAAAAATGCCACATGTTGATCTAGACGAGCGAAGCGAGCTTGGACACCTATTTCAGCCGAATTCATTTTTTGGTACTAAATAGGTTGGTGAATCTGTCATATAGGCTTGTAAAATGTTTACTCCACGAATGGGGGAAAGAGGCTACAGGCGCAAAGGAAGAAATTTGGCACAGAAGGTTATATTTCGTCTCTTAACTAATTTATGCATGAACTATTATGGACAATAAGCAGTTTTACGCGAATAATCTGTAAATAAAAATACATTAGACATACATTGACTCTTATTTGTTTCTCAGATAGTGAATAGTTCCTGCATAAATGAGTTAAGAGACGAAATATAACCTTCTGTGCCAAATTTCTTCCTTTGCGCCTGTAGCCTCTTTCCCCCATTCGTGGAGTAAACATTTTACAAGCCTATATGACAGATTCACCAATCTATTTAGTACCAAAGAATGAATTCGGCTGAAATAGGTGTCCAAGCTCGCTTCGCAAAAAAAAGAGCGAATTATTCGTTTGAAATACGTAATCGGCAACTCGTCACCTCAGGATTCCCACGAGCCAATCAGAGGCCTAGCTACGTTGTCAGCCAATCAGCGTTCAGGAACCACTGGGTGGCCATGTTTACTTATTATCCCAGATATACAGACATATTAAGAGTAAATAAGCTGAGATTTTCCCTTAGAGAAACTCTAACACGTAGAGAAAATTAAAGCTAGCTCACTTCCAATGAAATTTTTAGATAGAGAGTGGTTTAACACGTAGAGAAAATTAGAGTTAGCTCTCTTCCATATAGACTTATTTAATGGGAAATAAGGCGAGATTTACCCTTAAATACATTATTTATGTGACAATTATTAGTGACAATAGGAGTATTGCTATTGATAAATATATGGTGGACGATAACACGTTGCCGCAATATTAGCCTTTCAGCGTAATATTCTCCCTGAAATATATGACATCATAGATTAATGCCGGTAAATGGAATATATTGACGTGTTTTCGCTAAGTGTCTCCCGCTGAATACTACAGAGACGTACCGAGGGTATACCTTGATGCGTTGATCCTAGGTTCGAGTCCCGCTTCCCAGAGATTAGCTTCTATGGACCACTGTGGCCCGCGCTGTACCCGTGGCCGCGGCGGTACGGGGATGACGCCGTTATAGTGGACGAGAACTGCGCGTTCGCTCTTTAGGTCAGACACACACACTGGGGGGCTAACAACTCACTCTTAACCTCTCTCACTTTACCACATACACCACACCTGTCACTACACACCTGTACGGCTTCGCAACACACCTGTCGCCTGTGTATCACCGTAAATAAATGACTTGGAAGTTTCGACGGTGTCGTCGAAAACGTATTCCGTCGAACCTTCCTGTTACCCATCCTAACACCCACCCACAAACCCACACACACTATCACAACCCTACACACATCCTGACACATACACACACCCTAAAATACAGCCCCACACACACCCTATATCCTAACACACGGATACAGTTGATTCGGGCCGCCAGTTGAATCAGGCCGCCTATATTAAATGCATACCAAGCATGCATTTATGCATAACCTTATAGGTTTTAATGAAACCTAACCTAACCTTAACCACAAAGTATACCTAACCTAACCTAACCTTAACCACAAAGTATACCTAGCCTAAACTAACCTTAACCACAAAGTATACCTAACCTAACCTAACCTAACCTTAACCACAAAGTATACCTAACCTAACCTTAACCACAAAGTATACCTAACCTAACCTAACCTAACCTTAACCACAAAGTATACTGTCTGCTGGGTATGCATGCTACTATAGGCGGCCTGTTTCAACTGGCGGCCCGAATCAACGGATACCCTAACACACCCCTACACAACCTAACACATCCTAAAACACAACCAACACACACACAAACCCTTAAACATCCCCATACAACCCTTACATCCCTACACACCCACCCACAACCCCACACACGCTATCACAACCCTACACACATTCTGACACATACACACACCCTAACATATTCCCACACAACCCTGACACCCTTACATACCCCCACACACCCTTACACACCCTAAAACACACCCCACACACCCTAAAACACCTTAAAATCCACCACAACAATTTCAAAACAAAACGTCAAAACATCCTACACCAGAATCCTACGCGGGTATCCTAATATCCTTCCCACCTCGTATCCTGGTACTGTAGGACTCTGGGACGCCGGGAGGATTGTGTAGGACGCGTAGACAACACTATCACACTATCCTATATCCTAACACTATCGAGCCTCTGAGAAGCCAAGGCAAGGCTAACACCCAAGTCCAACCACAAACCCACACTCAAACTCACACAGTTGCCAGATCACCCTGATAAAAATATCCTTATTTGGAAATCAAAACTCCCCTTTTGACTCATATTTCCCGTCACACACACGCACACGCACATAAAAATATTTAAACATGAACTCAATGAACAAGGTTTCTTTTTTCCCCATTTATGCCTTTTTCTTTCCCTTTCGAAACCAAAACTATTTCGTCAAACTGTAACTTTTGACTTGGCAACACTTTTATGACCTGCACAGTGCACAGCCTAAAGGCCCGTCCACACTACCACTCACCACCGTCGGCGCTTGCCGTCGGCAAGCGCCGACGGCAAGCGCCGATGCCAGTGTTATGTCCACACATTTTTCTCACTTTTTTGTCTTCAACTCGCTACAATTCCTCAACTATTTCTCCCATTTAATTTTTGATCACATATTCGTAATCAGCTGACTTTCTTGGTTCTGATGGTATACGGTACATAGCAATACAAAAATATCTAGATGGTGAAAACTGCTGATAACTTGAAGCATATGTTCGGCGCTGACCCGTGAGTGACGGGCATGCCCGCCCAATATTAAACCTGCTGAATGTTGGCGGGCAGCGCCGACGGTTAAATTTTCCTCGTCGGCATCGTGTCCACACTGCCACTTTTGAGTGACGAACACTGTTCGACGGCAGGCGCCGACGGTGGTGAGTGGTAGTGTGGACGGGGCTTTAAATAAATAGTTTTACGCGTATAATCTATAAATAAAAATACATTAGACATACATTAACTCTTATTTGTTTCTCATATAGTGAATCCTGCATAAATGAGTTAAGAGACGAAATATAACCTTTTGTGCCAAATTTCTTCCTTTACGCCTGTATACCCGGCGCCCACAAAAGTAGTCACAAGAAGAAGAAGAATTCGTGGAAACATTTTACAAGCCTATAAAACACCTGATTTCGGCTGAAATAGGTGTCCAAGCGAGCGAAGCGAGCTTGGACAATAACTAGTGTATTGCCATTTTCGTTTTAAGAATTTCTTCGACGAGTAGTTGTGGTAGTGGCGAGAATAGAAATAAAAACATTTTAGAGAAAAATATAATTAAACATACACAAGACTGGTGAACAAACAGCATTAAGGGCAAACTGGTAAGGTTTTGGCGGCAGTAATAACACGACTGAGCCTGTGCAGAACCTCTGACACTCATCTAACACACACACACACACACACACGCACACTTTTTAATTATATATACACACACACGCCGCCGAACACACATTGATGACTCTGAGAACTTCCCCGACAAGGACGTTCCCGTGACACCACTTCGACATCGCGTCCCTTCCCTCCCGCTGCCCACTTACACGTGCGTGTCGTGGTGTTCAATGGAAAAATTTACTCCTAGCCCGAAACAGAGTCGAGAGCTTCGAACCACTTTAAACACATACCTTAAGCTTCATGGATCTTGGACTATATTTGTTTAATAACTTCACTTCCTCTTTTATATGTTTACAAAGCAAGATAAGCTGTATATAGGTAGGTTGAACGAGAAAAATGAAATAGCTAGTAGTCATATGTAACATAAGTAATTTGACTATAATTTCTGCGACGATGTTAATAGTTTTTTTCGCTGTGATAAGCAGCGTACATGCATCATTACTTGCTATGACAAAACATGTATGTTTATGATCACTGCCTTGCCGCTACCTCACATACATGACAAAAGACAGGCCAGGCAGGACACCAGCACACCCCACGCTGTCAGGGCCATGCAAGGATCATTCAGTGATAGCTAAAATATTACGCATTGGATTCATAACACATTGAAATTGTAAAAAAGCTGTATAGCATCTTAAAAGTTACATACCACCGAGAAAGCTTAGAAAGGCACTAGCTGCCTTACTGCCGCTGCTGCATGTTGATATACCGCACCACAAAACGTGCAGCCACAAGCCATCTACGTATGAAGCTTTCCTTCTCTTAAACTTACTTAGACATAGCAAATGCAGTGGATAAATGCAATGTTTTTGATAGCCAATGTGGTGTTCACAATAATGACTATCATTTGAATTTTGCATTTACATTCATATGACATGCAATCACATGTATAGCTCAGTCATGGGAAAAAAATACTAAGGTTTCGGAGTTAGCTTGATGCCTTTCCCCGCACACTGTGATTTATGAGTTGATGTGTAGAAATTGGTGAAAAGTTTCCTTCGTAAAAGCCGAGGATTGCGCCCTGAGGGTTACCGTCACTAGCAGGTTTTTGATGTTGACACCACCTTTTGAATACAACTATTTACATGACAAAGCTTATTTTCTCTCAAGCTTGCAGCACATTTAATGACAATTTATGCAAATTAAAATTTGAGATCAACACAGGACCCAAGCATCGCCTTTCTGAACACTGGTGAAGGGAGGCCTGGATCCATCCTTCCTGCTGTGAATGCTTTGCTTTCATATTGCATATATATATGGATAAATTATCGTCCTCCCTTTCATGATCATAATTATCATTATCTTCCATGTCTCACTATTCCCTGCTGAGTGCCATGCGAGAATCAGCAGTGGAAAAGATGCCTTCAGAACAGCCTGTCCATGTATATGACAACAGTAATACTCGTAATATACTACTGATAAGAAACTAATGCTTTATGACTCTAGCCAATTATTGGTTCTCTTCCATCCGTTTTTGTATGAACTGTACATGCTCTTTCACTTTTTCATGTTTATTTTGTATTATACTCGATAGCATTGTATTGATGAACATGTAATGAACGGGTCTTCCTTTGCATTCATTCTGCAACTCAACAAGTCAATCCCAAAGTCTGTCACAGTAAAGCCCTGCCTTGCACAAGGAGGTAAACACTGAGCTAAAAAGTTGATGCCAACATTCGTAGCATGCATTATTACTCGAATAGGACGAATCACATTAATTATTAAGCCATGCTAACTTACTCCAGCACTGCCGGTCAACTTCATTCTTCTTTCCGTTCTAGACCTCGGTGACATCAAAGGAGCTACATGGTAATTGTGGCCTTTATCAATTACTTACATTTCGTCCAGTTCATTCATCAACCAATGGCAAGACTTGTTACCTATGCCCTGTATCTTGTGTTTTGTGTTATATAATCATTTATTGAATAACATTACAATTATTCATAAGCTAACATCATAGCTGTTCATGTCTTGCCTTGTGATGTCTGCATAGGTTCTGCGTCTACGGTGTGACGAAGGGCAAACACTAGCCAGCCGCAGTGTCGGTGAATCTCTCCCAAGGCGAGAGGAAAGCTGCCGGGGCGGGCGTGCAGACGGGGGCGGCGTCGCGCGGACCTCTGTCTTCGTAATGCAGCCTGTAGTCCACCGAACACCCATCCCTGGGACTCGTGGTTCTTACGAAGTCATCCAAGCGATTCCATGAACACGAATAATCTATCTTCAGGTGACCCTTTGATCCAACAGAAAGGTTGGAGCGGCGATAAGAGGGTTCCACGAAGGACACGGTGCCGCCCCACGACGCCTCGGACTCACTGCTGCCGCCGCTGCTGCCGAGGCCGCTACAAAAGATAAAAGAGTGAAAATAACCATGTTAAATGTCCGCATATCAGTTCAGTGAGGATATTTTTTACTTAACACCCTTGTCACGTCTCTCTTTAAACATAATGACATTCAAGCGTCGCAACGGGAAAGCACACACACACACATACATACACACACACACACACACACACACACACACACACACACACACACACACACACCACACACACACACACACACACACACACACACACACACACACACACACACACACACACACATGCAATATATATATATATATATATATATATATATATATATATATATATATATATATATATATATATATATATATATATATATATATATATATATAAATATATATATATATATATATATATATATATATATATATATATATATATATATATATATATATATATATAAACACACACATACACACACACACACTCACACACACACACACACACACACACAGGTTGATAACGTTCTGGTCTCTCACTCTGTGGGTAGGCGGTTCGAATCCTCGCGCTCCCTGGGATTTTTCACTTGACAAATTCGGGCGGTTACTGTCCCCTTTGAACAAGGGGATGGGGGTGTGTGTTGTGTGAGGTCCCAGCATTGCCCAAAGATCGGTAATAATGAGCTCCAAGCTCGCACTGAGAGGGTGTACTGGCGATCGCGAGCCAGCTCGCGTGAACAAGACCATGGGTGAATGACACACACACACACACACACACACACACACACACACACACACACACACACACACACACACACACACACACACACACAACACAGCTTTGCCACCTTAGTCGATTTAAGCCACAGACAATTTAAGGCCATTTTTTCATCTGTTATGATTTACAGGTTTATATCTAAAAAAAATGAGACTTACCGCCTAAGGTCAGATGAGCAAGCTTTTCGTAATCAATAAAAAAAATGAATACCGGTTCCCTTACGGATGCACTCAAATACACGTATGTCAAACACGTATGCATATATGTAAGTATATTTGTAAATAGTTGCATACCTAGAAAATTTATTTAAAAATGTAAGACCAAAAAGATCATTTACAATATATACATATACATATATAGTAATATATATATATATAATATATATATATATATATATATATATATATATATTTATATATATATATATATATATATATATATATATATATATATATATATATATATATATATATATATATATATATATATATATACTATATATATATAAATATAGTATATATAATATAATAATTATATATATATATATACGTATATATATAAATATAGTATATATACTATACATAATTATATATATATATATATATATATATTTTATATATATATATATATATATATATATATATATATATATATATATATATATATATTATATATATAAAATATATATATATATATATATATATATATATATATATATATATATATATATATATATATATATATATATATAAACCGGACATATACATATCAGATCAAGCACAGCTATACGTCTCAATGAAGAAAAAGCTTTTATATATCATTGAATATCATGAGCTGTTTTTTCCCATCATATTTAAAAAAGTGGCCTTCTACTTCTGTTTTTTTTATGACTTAGGCCAGTCCATTGTGATGTAAAATGAGAAAAAAATGAAAAATTTGAAAATATATTACTGACACACTGTTACCCTCTTGGTATCACTAATTATTTATGGATGACAAAAGTAACATACTTACTTGAGATGAGTAAATATGGTGGCGTGCCTATGAGCGGATTAGGCGAAAACCCGGGGTTTATATAAAAAGATAATCTGTTATTTAAGTATATATTCTTAGCCGGAACAGACAGTGAAGCAGAACTGATTACTTTTATCAACGTCATGTTTTATAATTAATATTCATATCGGTATTTCTATATTTTTCTTCTTTTGTATAATGAGAGAAAGTGCTAAGAAGTAGAGTAACATATGAGTGGAAAGTTAGTTAAAGTTATAAAAAGCTTGACGTGTGCAGGTTACAGGGCCGAAATATTAGCACACAAAAAATGTTAGGAAGTCTGTACAGGAATGAGAAAAGAAAGGGAGCACGAGATGAGGTTGTCCACTGAAAGAATAAAATGTGCCATCGAGTAAACAAACGGGAGAGAGAGAGAGAGAGAGAGAGAGAGAGAGAGAGAGAGAGAGAGAGAGAGAGAGAGAGAGAGAGAGAGAGAGAGAGAGAGAGAGAGAGAGAGAGAGAGAGAGAGAGAGAGAGAGAGAGAGAGAGAGAGAGAGAGAGAAGAGAGAGAGAGAGAGAGAGAGAGAGAGAGAGAGAGAGAGAGTGTACATTTTTCGTGTACATAATTATGTGCAATACCATATATGTGCAAGGTATTATCTGGGTACACCTTATCACAGGACATATTATCATGAAGTATTACGTAATTAGATATGCCGACATCACATGCAATATTAGTGCCATAATGACTTGCGTGTACGCGTATATGAAAATAATATCAAGGATTGTAATTGCACACACACACACACACACACCACACACACACACACACACACACACACACACACACACACACACACTTTTTCTCCTTGGCCCTCGTGACCTTCAGCTTCACCTAACGATGTAATTGTTTCCTCTCAACCCTGCATTGTGGCCCTTCTACCCGTGTCTCCCTCCCCTTCCTTCCCCTTCCCTTCCGCCCCTTCCTCTCACCCACTCGTCTCAACCCACTTTCTACTATTTACCAATCCGCCTATCATCATGTTATCATCCCCTCTGTTTTTCAAGCGTCCCACCATGATTATGAATATTTCTTTTCCTCATCGGTCTTTTTCTATCAACGCCCAACCTTTGTTCTCTCTCTCTCTCTCTCTCTCTCTCTCTCTCTCTCTCTCTCTCTCTCTCTCTCTCTCTCTCTCTCTCTCTCTCTCTCTCTCTCTCTCTCTCTCTCTTCTCTCTCTCTCTCTCTCTCTCTCTCTCTTCTCTCTCTCTCTCCTCTCTCTCTCTCTCTCTCTCTCTCTCCTCTCTCCTCTCTCTCTCTCCTCCTCCCTCCTCTCTCCTCTCTCTCTCTCTCTCACACACAACACATAACCGCTCTCCTCCTCTTCCTTTAATTGTTCTCTATTCCTTGATTACCCCATAATTAGTAAGGAATGTGGCACATCACCTCACACACACACACACACACACACACACACACACACACACACACACACACACACACACACACACACACACACACACACACACACACACACACACACACACACACACGTCCCCTTTTCGTCCTGTTATCAAGATTCCTTCGCCCTTCCTCTGTCTCTCTGTTTTCCTCCATCTCCTAACTCTTTGATCTTTCCGGGACCATACATCTTTAAATGAAAAAAAATGTGAAGGTTATAACTTCTCTTACGCAAGAGGAATTTTCAGCCGACCGTGAAATGTGTTGCCCAGTCAAAAAACCTCTTGTGAAACACTGCCAAGGCTTCGCACAGTCCCGGAGAAGGCCATCAAGAAGCAGGAAGCAAAGAAAGAAGAGGGAAAAAATATAGGCAAGAGCGCCCTCTACAATAGGATCCCTGACCTGTGCACTTCCCAGTATCTGCCCTGCAATTATGCAGTATTTCCTTAGGCCCTGATAACATCAACGACGAGGTGATCAGGGCAGGGAGGAGTGTATTCATGTACTGTAATCATATATGGTTACCGTCCTGCCGCTCTGGTTTACGAGATTATGCTCTCCTACAAAAAATATTCCTTTTACTTGATGGTGGAGGGGAGAGGAGGTAAAGAGGAAAAGTGAAGAGAATCGTGTGTGTGTGTGTTATATATATATATATATATATATATATATATATATATTATATATATATATATATATATATATATATATATATATATATATATTATATATATATATATGTACAGTAGATATGAGTATGAGTCCATGTGAACCAGGCAAAAAAGAAAAATGTAACTGATCTTGTTTTTCAGTGTGTCGGTGAAGAGAGGAACGTAAAAAAGACACCTCACCACAACCTGCTGCCTGACAGTAAGTGGTGATGGTGGTGGGAATCCAAGGGACCATAACGACTAACTTTTGAAGTTGAGCTTAGCTTCACCCTCAAGACGTCCCTTTAGTGTTTTTTACCGACACCAGTGAGGAGCAATGTAATGCACTGCTTCTAAAGAGTAGATTGTACATTCGTAAAATAAATCAACGCCATCATTCACCTAGTAAGGGAAGAGTGCTGACATTATGGTTCCTTCGCAACGTCCTATTTCCGTATCAAGAAACAAAGTGGTCCAAGTCTTAAGCTTTTATTTTGCAAGCCTCTTGTTTACTTTTTTTTTTTTTTTTTTTTTTTTTTACATCACAAAGGACTGGCCAAGGGCACAACAAAAATGGGTAACACAAAGCCCGCTTAGTTGCCAGTCCCTATATAGAAGACAGTAAGAGAATAAAATAAAAAAGAGGGGTGAGCCAATTTAGTTCGGGAGGTGTGTTGTTACTCTTCTTTTGAAAAGATTTAAGTCATAGGAAAGTGGAAAAATAGAAACAGGAAGAGAGTTCCAGAGTTTACCAGTGAAAGAGATGAAGGAGTAAAGATACTGATTAACTCTTGCATTAGGAAGATGGACAGAATAGGGATGAGAATGAGTAGAAAGTCTTGTGCAGCGAGCCCGCGGGAGTGGGGGAGGCATGCAGTTAGCAAGTTCAGAAGAGCAGTGAGCATGAAAATAACGGTAGAAGAGAGCAAGAGAAGCAACATTGCGTCGGTGATTTAAAGATTGAAGACAGTCAGTCAGAGGAGGGGAGTTGATGAGACGAAAAGCTTTTGACTCAACCCTGTTTAGGTGAGCTGTATGAGTGGATCCTCCCCAAACATGTGAGACATACTCCATACATGGGCGGATAAGGCCCCTGTAGAGGGCCTTCTGCTTCCTGGCTTACTTTTTTTCTTTAATATTGCAAGGAACAGCTTCTGTTCACGTCAAAAGGTCCCACTGTAAGTCAAGGACACCGTGCATGGGGCACGCCGGAGCAAAAAATTGATTTCCTCCAACGTCCTTCTATTGGCGGGTCAGAAAATATCACGCATTCGATCTAGACGCTAGACTGATATAAGAACAACAAAGGATCCCAAAATTGTTTGTCTGACTGTCGTCCATGGGTCCTGGAGGCGACATGAGAAGTGTTCGTGCAGCCTTTATTGATACTGCCACACTTGGGCGTCCGTGCACGCCGCGCCGAGCACCGCCACCCAGGCACACACGAGGAAGCTGCCTCTGGCCCTGGCGGTGCATGGCTGATTATGCAGTGCCCTTCTTTTTTTGCGTGTGTATGTGTGTGTGTGAGTGCATGGGAATGTATGTGTATGTGTGTGTGAGGCGGGGAAGGAACTGGGTTGGCGGGCAAGTGAGTGTGATTTTTGTAAAATGAGTTCATTATAATACTGACAATTTGATTCATGCGCTTAACACGTGTACAGTATAATACAGTTTCTTTTATATTTAGGAAGCCAACAGCAGCTCCGATGTGTGGACTCCCGCCTTTGTAACGGAACACGCCTGCAGCATCTGGCCTAGAAATGGCGCCCTTATGATTTTTCTTATCTGGTGCCGTCAGGAAGGGCTGAACCAAAATATTTTTGTTTCTTTCTTTATGTCCTGAGAATGATGGGGAGTCGACGCGTGACCTTCAGATGGTGTGCATAAGCGAAGAAAGAAAACTGACTAAAGTTGTACGTTCAAATATGTAAGGTATACGGTTACCTGCTATCAACAAAAAAAGGCAGGGACATACAATATCATACCACTGCAATGCATGAGCGAGCGTTCGGATCGCTTAGATAAACAAAACACCAAATCCATTCAGAGCCTTCACAAAGATATTACGGCAAGTCTTGCGGTGAGGAAATGTTCGGTAGGCATGTGTGCATGGATGCAAACAACAAAAGGGATTGTTTTGTAATTGAATGTAACTGGTCGTATGTGATTGAGTGTCTGTAATAATAGTTGCATGTAATTGACTAGATGTGCATGACTGGCGTGACTGTCTGATGAGGTTGTATGTGATTGACATGGCAGCTCATTTCGTTTCATAAAAGGTATATTTACCCTGTGATACACATTGTCTGCTCCTTCAATTCTGGTGTGCAAGGCAAATGGTTGTTGTTGGTGCCTAGTAGGTGGTGGCGGTGGTGTTTTTTTTTTTTACTTAGAACTCAGTGTAACCTCGATCTAATCATCAATTATATTGTGTGTTTGTTGATGCTTTTATTTATCAACCTGTGTTATTTGTGCACAATAAACATGTGTTTATTGTGATGTTTATATTGCAAAGCTAGTTTGAACACTGATGGCCTCGGCGTGACTGCTGTACACCGAAACACAACTTTATCAATCAGTTTTTATAGACACAACTGCATCCGTACATGTCATCAAT
Organism: Chionoecetes opilio; assembly: GCA_016584305.1. Taxonomy (NCBI): domain Eukaryota; kingdom Metazoa; phylum Arthropoda; class Malacostraca; order Decapoda; family Majidae; genus Chionoecetes; species Chionoecetes opilio. Next base: position 542,614 of record JACEEZ010018794.1, read on the forward strand.
GTAAGTACACTAATGGTATTAAGGCAACATGAAAAGTAAGCCATTTGTCTTTAACCTTGACTTTTCTTAATATTTTCCTTATAATCAGCCTCTAGGTAGTCATGTACTTCTGTGTATGCATATTCTGAGTTAAGTTTTTCATTTTGTGGCCTAATACGTTGCTGAATGGAATGTATTGCGCCGGGTGAGAACTGTCTACGCCGTGTGTCTAGGCAAGCAGCTTGTTATTTTATACACATAGTCCACTGTTTCCGCATCCATAATATATATGGATAATCTGCATGCATAATCAACATTCTAAACTTCGTTATTATCCCGTGCCGAGTCATCAGTGTAACCACGGAACAGAAGAGTCACGAAGAGGAGTCACTGGCACATGAGGACTGTGAAGAGAGGCGGGCACGGTCAGTCAAGGGGCAGATAACCACACTTTAAGGATATCCATTTCAGTCACATGTAAGCAGATTCTATAGGAATGTATGGACTGTACGGTTGTCACTGGACCTTGTGTATGTGCGTTGGAGGTAAATGCAGTGACTGCGCTAATGATATGTTGGACAGTCGTAAATTACACACCCGCTTGTCAGGTGGCGTTTATGCTCGCCGCACAGGTAACCATTATGTACCTTTCCTCGGTGCAGCAGGCGGCAGGTGCAAACAGGCAGCAGCAAATCTGGCGCAGCAGGGACGGCGCGCTTGCTGATCCTGACAACCACTACTGACTCCTCAACTCCTAACCCCTTAACGCCCAGATCTTTCCTTTGCTATATGAAATCGTCTGTTGTTAGCCATAAAATTACGAAAAATAAATTAATATACTAAAGTAGCTAGAGGACAAGGATACTAAACAGGTCATATCTATAAAATATTGCTTATATTAATTAAAATCGTCTAATGGAACTACATAAACTTTTTACAGGAACTACCACGTATAAGTTTCACGGCCTTTTATAGCTTCCTTATTTTCTCATGTTCTTAATGGTGGTTATATTGCAATGAAAATTAAGTTCTAGGCCTCAAGGGTTAAGGGAATCTCAGTTTGCCGTATATCAGTACAGTCCTTCACCATGACACTGATCCAATCCATCATGTCGTGATTGGAGTCGCGGATGAAGCACGGAAACCACAAATCACTTTCTTGTAATGCTTCACGCTCGCTGACCCGCTTCTCAATGCTCCTGTGCCTCCTCAACGCGGAACAACAGGTCGTGCTACTGATACACATGTGAATTATGTCACTGGTTAAAAATGTGTAGCAGGAATGTGGGTGACCCTGTAGCGTTCCCCCGAGGGTGCTGGTGCCGTTACTTAATAACTATTTCCTGCTTGGTGATGCCGCGGGCCATGTGACCCTTCAAGATTATACTGTTGGTATGCACCTTGTTCCTGATGACATCATGATTGCCACATTCTGTTCATTACCTTCCTTTATCCGTATTGCTGATGATTATGTGGTTTTGTCCATAAGAAGTATATATGTGTTAAATGGGTGACGAAGCACAAGGAAACTTCAAGAATCTTTCTGAATACCTAAGATGGGAAACATCAAGGAAGTCATGTTGTTGTCCCTCTGCTGCAATAGTTTGTTATTACAAAAGCAGATTACAAATAATGCAAACGACATAAAATAATCAATACTGTAAAGCTGTAAGCTATGACTTTACAAGCATCCTTGAAAGAACCCATTTTGGGCACCATGGCGACATTGTGCCACTCCTTTGAAGTTGACTTTAGTTTTTTCTCTAAATAATTCATAATCGCGCCTGATATAGCCTTGCAAGTGCCTTAAGAGACGCAATAAGTAAAATAAACTGCAATGAATATCCAACTGTAAAAGATAAAAAGGAATTACGATATAATGGGAAGACATAACATGCGTTCAGCTGGACTATAAGATGGACTATAAGAAACACTAATTATATATCAATCAATAGACTAGGAAATAGGCTGGAAACCCACCTGGTGATTGCATAGGCCGGGAACCTGTAGCTTAGGGTGGAGTTCCGGTGAGGGCCGTGATCCCAGGGGCGTGGCGGCGGTCGATACACGTACACCAGAGCGTCGGGCTCCGTCACGAACATGGAGTAGATCTCCCGAACCGAGGAATAGACAGAGCTTGTATCACTGTCTGTCATGTACAGGGAAGAGTTGTCGTCTACAGTGGACCAATACGCATCATCAAACTCGTAAACAGTGCCAGATTCGCTAATGTAGTCCTCAGAATCGAAGTTAACTGCCAAAGGTGGAATGTCTGTGGGACGAGGTTCAGGGGATGCGGCAGCGTTGTGATGCTTCTGAGGAGATCGCTTGATGGGCGGGTCCAGGGTTGTTATGATGTAAGGGGAGCCGTTAGGACGTGCCTGCGTGGTTTTCTTGACAGGGGAGTTATGTTCGTACCTCCAGCCGGTTGGTTTTGACTCTGGTAGTTCGATGGTCAGTGGAGGAAAGACAGGTGTAGGTGGTTGGCCTCGCTCCATCACTTGCTCCTGACTCATGCCATCATCACTGCCGAGGCGCGATAGATGAGATGTTTTCTGGCTAATTTTTGAGGACCCTGAAGACGAAGTATGAGTGCATTGTGTGCTGATACGGTGCTGATCGCTGCTCCCCGAGAGATTTAAGTTATGTTTTGAGCTGGACTTCACACCAGTGCTTTCGGAATGATGTAAACTTTCATGGGTCATATGATTAATCTTCCAGCTTGAGACATAAATAACAGTGGGAGGCTGACTCAGTTCCTGGTAAGTATCGGAGTCAGACACGATCGACGTATTATCCCCTGACGAGGAGCTTAGTGGATAATTGGCACTCTTTTGACTTACTAGGGATGATATGGACTGCATGGAGTGCTTCCTTGTCTTTGCTACAGGGGATGTGTCCAAAACATCCTTTCGTGGGGAACAACTGTGCTTGGCATCCTGAGCCCCCTCATCCTCTTTACTGTATCTCTCTGGTCTCACGTCAAGGGTGGTCAGCTTGGTGAGGGGCGTCTTGTGCAGGTGACGATGGGTCTCTGCTCCGGTGTTTGGCGAATCGTGGCCATTCAAATCTCTACCCCGAGATTCGCCGTCGTGGGTCGTTGCCTTCTCGACCCCATGGATCTCACCCACGGATGGCGCGGCCACCACCTCGATTTGTTGGTATTCGTGCTCAGCCTCCGTCTCCGGCACGGTGATAGTGTCATCGGGTTCCGTGAAGTACGACAGAAGGGACTCGTAGAGCGGTGACTCTGAAGGAGAGAAAAAAAAACCATGAATCATAGGATGTCATTTGAAGCCAGATCATTTGTGATGAAACATACACACGCACACACACACACACACACACACACACACACACACACACACACACACACACACACACACACACACACACACACACACACACACACACACACGTATTATCTAACCAATAGGATTAATTGGAGGAGAGGCGAACGAGTTTGATTGCGACAAGAGCATCCAAGGCCTCCATCTATAAATACACAGAGCCTGGGATACAATGGCTTCATCCTGAGGTTAGTCGACCCTGTATCAGTCACTCTCCACCTGACATCATCACTCCAAGTTGCATGTAAAGACAAACTGTTATCGATGCAATTCGTCTTGGATTAAAAAGCTAAACATAAAAGTCGATTTACAATTCTATCATAAATAATCGCCTAACACAGGGTAAAACTACTGCCTGAGTCTACAGCAATCTGATGATACCACGACGTCACATACACTATTTCCCTACACTGGGATACGATAACATATGAATGAAAAAAATACCATGAGACATATTGATGCACTGATTGACAAATATTGGTAGATAGTGGCTGATAGTGACTGACATATCGACATATTATTATAGCCTTTTTAGCATAGTGATACTCAATTATTGAATTTTACACTTGAAGAAGAATATATCACCTTCCTGTAATAGTCGCATCGTTACACACATCTCTGTTATGTCCGCTTCAAGCCATACTGATGTGTGTTGAGCCTTGTCTCGTCTCCTCCGACATATGTGTTACCATTGCTTGTCCATATGAATATGTTATGGTTAGCCAAGTTAAGTTACCTCACCTCTCACCTTGCTGTCCTTGTTGGTATTCGAGTCCCAGGTGCAGGAGGTGATACAAGCTGTCCAAACATAGGCATAGAAAACAAAACAAATGGGGTGCCGTTACAGAAAGGCAACACTCCAACAACATCTGATCTGTGTATGTGATCTGATATGTGCCTGGCAAGGTCATGCAAGAACGAAGCCATCAAGGTAATAAGGTTCTCACGCGAGGCGAATGAGCTTTGTTATTTTCGAGGATTGCGTTTGATTCTGTTTCGTTGAGAGACCAAGGTTATAACTTAAAAGCACTTGTTTCCACAGCTCGGGAAGCAGTGGTTGATAAAGGCTGTGTGTGACCTTGGATAGTTCATTGAGAGAGACGACAGGGGTAAATTGGCGACTCAACCTTGACGTCTTCCTGTCCCTTGAAAATCTTCGCTCCCTGCACCTCGGATAGGCAGCAGTTGTGCCTGATATTGATGTGTTGTATAAAATATTAATTTGTTCATTTACTTTACCTCCAACCATTCCCTTGAACGCAGTGTTTCCCTCCAACCATCCCCTTGAAGGCAGTGTCTGATGGTATTCCTATGGTATGGTTATGCTTGCGGATCATCTCCGAGAACTTTCATCTTGCAGCCAAGTCTTCAATGCATAACATGAATTGTTACTCAAAGCATTACAGGAAAAAGCTTAAAAGAAAAGCTCAGAGAAAGCTAAAACTTTCCCGTTCATGTCGTCCTAACGTCTTGCAAGACTAATAATTATCCATTTAAACACAACGGAGCATCGGATGGATCGTCCCTGTCTGCCAAAAATAGAAATAAACAAACTTGAAGAAGGAAAAAAAAGTCACATACACACACACACACACACACACACACATACACACACACACACACACACACACACACACACACACACACACACACACACACACACACACACACAGAAACACACACATACACACACATACACATACACACAAACAAACACACACACACACACACACACACACACACACACACACACACACACACACACACACACACACACACACACACACACACACACACACACACACACACATTGATATTAGTAACATCTACAACAATATGAAGACACTTGATTGCTGTGATGACCATGAAGAGTCCAGGAAGTTGCGGGGAGCTCGGGTCAGTGACCTTGGCAGAATGGTTCAAAGGAATACTTCTCTTTGAGGATGGCGTTCAATTAAGGTTTTCATTAGTATTGATTAATAAGAAATGTCATAATTTCCAATCGGAGGTCCCTGATCCCGGAGATTCCTCGAAAACTAATTAACGGTAATACGAAAAGAAGAAAAATATGTTGACCTCCGAGATGGATCTACAGGTTAAATGGCAGGGAAATTATTTGTTATATATTTGTGGAGAAGCTCCTCAGGAAGAATGATAGTGAAGAGGGAAGTGTGCGAGAATAAAGTGGAAGAAGGAAGAGAAGAGAGAAGGGAATGCAAGGATGCGTGGATGGAAGCAAAACAAATACAGGCGTCCTCGCGGCACCGTCGGCAGCTGCCCTTTTATTCATGACCGACAAACATGTAACAGCGGCGGCACGACAGGCGCGTTGCTGCCGCCGAGGCCTCTCCCGTCGCGCCTGTAATCTCCGGAAATATGGAGTGTGTGACCTTGTCATCACTCTTGCGTGCACTCAGACTTTTATATATCTATTTATTTATTCATATAGCTGTAATCAGTGTTGCCAAAGCCCCTCCAAGCCACGTGTTACGCTTCCCCTCCCTGCACGGCAATTAACAGTGATTTATGGTCCAAGGAGGCAGATGCAGATGATCACAGCTTAGCGCGCGTCATGCACGGCTGCGTCCCGAGATCACTCTTCCTCCCTTTAAGTCAAAAACCTACAGTACATCACGATATCTAAGTCAATTATTATTTCACTGCAGTCTACAGCACGGCAGATATTGCATCCCAGAATGTTTTCCCTTTATTTTTCTCCAAATAATCTGCGGAAACTCTTCTTATTCAGGACAGCCAGATGACAGTCATTATATTGTTTTCTGCTTTAAAGGCTTCCTGTATCTGCCTAGAAGAGGACACATCCCCTTTGTGGTGAAAAAACTTTTTGTGCCGAATATCGCAGCAGTCGATGATCGCTAAGAAGGCGGCGCTAGGAGGGGAAAAATTGACGCAATAGTTACCCTATGCCGGTGCCTGATACGACCTTCTACCTAAACTAGAGTTGCATGGGGATCTCAGGCTTTGTTCACAGCTAAAATTACCATCATCACTTTGATTTCTTCTTTGGTCTAGTGAATCACTGCGCGGGTGAATGTCATATGGGCCTTCAAATAGCAATGGTTTTAACACACGTGACCGCGCCACACACACATACAATGCGTCACAAACTCTCCATCAATCATCCTCATCGTGCGACTCACGTTCCCTGTTCCGCCGCCTGTGCCGCAGGATAGAGGATGTGAGACGCCGTCAAGGCTGGGGAATTCATCACACCAACAGATACATCAGCTATAAAGTCACAAAGGACAGAGTGTGCAGATACCAGAACAGACACATCATAAAAACTGCGATATACTACAAAAAACTACATTAAATCTCCGGAACTAAACTGGCCATAAAGTTTGCGGGGCTCTTACAACTGTATATTTTTTTAAGGATTATTTGAGTTTTTTCTGAATCTTATCGTTTTCGCTTGGTCAATAATCTCCATTTCACGCAAACTAATTGTCTGTCATCAATCCAGATATTATTGTTGAAAAAAGAAAAAAAAAACGCTATCGAGCCACTCATTGAACAAAATCACATGTGCACTCCAGTCAAAACATATATCAGACCAACCCATATGTCTTGCCTGTATATAAATCAACAGCTACAGAACATATCATCACCTATTACTCCTTGTCCAGGGTTTCAAGGGCATTATGAGTGTGGCCTTCACATGTCATAACTGCCGGGGATGTATACATGTCATAACTGCCGGGTAATACTCAAGATCACTCACAATCCCGTAGAAGTAGGAAGCTCACACGCACCACGACACCGCCCCGCCAAGACCCCCACACCCACAGACACCACGACACCGCCCCGTCAAGACCCCCACACCCACAAACACCCCGACACCAGCCCCGTCAAGACCCCCACACTCACAGGCACCACGACACCGCCCCGCCAAGACCCCCACAGCCACAGACAGCCACGACACCGCCTCGCCAAGACCCCCACACTCACAGACAGCCACGACACCGCCCCGCCAAGACCCCCACAACCACAGACAGCCACGACACCGCCCCGCCAAGACCCCCACAACCACAGACAGCCACGACACCGCCCCGCCAAGACCCCCACAGCCACAGACACCACGACACCGCCCCGCCAAGACCCCCACAGATACCATAACAGCACCCCGTCAAGACCCCTACAGCCACAAACACCACAACACCGCCCCACCAAGACCCCCACAGCCACAGACAGCACGACACCGCCCCGCCAAGACCCCCACAGATACCATAACACCACCCCGCCAAGACCCCCACAGATACCATAACACCACCCCGCCAAGACCCCCACAGATACCATAACACCACCCCGCCAAGACCCCCACAGATACCATAACACCACCCCGCCAAGACCACCACAGATACCATAACACCACCCCGCCAAGACCCCCACAGCCACAGACACCACGAAACCGCCCCGCCAAGACCCCACAGCCACAGACACCACGAAACCGCCACGCCAAGACCCAACAGACACCACGACACCACGAAACCGCCCCGTCAAAACCAACAAACACACAAAAACCCCGACACCGCCCCGTCAAGACCCCCACAGCCACAGACAGCACGACACCGCCCCGCCAAGACCCCCACAGCCACAGACAGCACGACAGCGCCCCGTCAAGACCCCCACACCCACAGACACCACGACACCGCCCCGTCAAGACCCCCACAGCCACAGACAGCACGACACCACCCCGTCAAGACCTCCACAGCCACAGACAGCACGACACCGCCCCGCCAAGACCCCCACAGCCACAGACAGCACGACACCGCCCCGTCAAGACCCCCACACCCACAGACACCACGACACCGCCCCGTCAAGACCCCCACACCTACAGACACCACGACACCGCCCCGTCAAGACCCCCACACCCACACACACCACGACACCGCCCCGTCAAGACCCCCACACCCACACACACCACGACACCGCCCCGTCAAGACCCCCACACTCATAGACACCACGACACCGCCCCATCAAGACCCCCACACCCACAGACACCACGACACCGCCCCGTCAAGACCCCCACAGCCACAGACACCACGACACCGCCCCGTCAAGATCCCCACACCCACACACACCACGACACCGCCCCGTCAAGACCCCCACAGTCACAGACACCACGACACCGCCCCGTCAAGACCCCCATACCCACACACACCACGACACCGCCCCGTCAAGACCCCCACACCCACACACACCACGACACCGCCCCGTCAAGACCCCCACAGACACCACGACACCGCCCCGTCAAGACCCCCACAGACACCACGACACCGCCCCGTCAAGACCCCCACACACACCACGACACCGCCCCGTCAAGACCCCCACAAACACCACGACACCGCCCCGTCAAGACCCCCACACACACCACGACACCGCCCCGTCAAGACCCCTACACCCACACACACCACGACACCGCCCCGTCAAGACCCCCACACCCACAGACACCACGACACGCCCCCGACAAGACTCCCACAGCCATAGATACCACGACACCGCCCCGTCAAGACCCCCACACCCACAGACACCACGACACCGCCCCGTCAAGACCCCCACAGCCACAGACACCACGACACCGCCCCGTCAAGACCCCCACACCCACACACACCACGACACCGCCCCGTCAAGATCCCCACAGCCACAGACACCACGACACCGCCCCGTCAAGACCCCCACACCCACACACACCACGACACCGCCCCGTCAAGACCCCCACACCCCACACACACCACGACACCGCCCCGTCAAGACCCCCACAGACACCACGACACCGCCCCGTCAAGACCCCCACAGACACCACGACACCGCCCCGTCAAGACCCCCACAGACACCACGACACCGCCCCGTCAAGACCCCCACACACACCACGACACCGCCCCGTCAAGACCCCCACAGACACCACGACACCGCCCCGTCAAGACCCCCACACACACCACGACATCGCCCCGTCAAGACCCCCACACCCACACACACCACGACACCGCCCCGTCAAGACCCCCACACCCACACACACCACGACACCGCCCCGTCAAGACCCCCACACCCACAGACCCACGACACCGCCCCGTCAAGACCCCCACACACACACCACGACATCGCCCCGTCAAGACCCCCACACCCACACACACACGACACCGCCCCGTCAAGACCCCCACACCCACACACACCACGACACCGCCCCGTCAAGACCCCCACACCCACAGACACCACGACACCGCCCCGTCAAGACCCCCACACACACCACGACATCGCCCCGTCAAGACCCCCACACCCACACACACCACGACACCGCCCTGTCAAGACCCCCACACCCACACACACCACGACACCGCCCCGTCAAGACCCCCACACCCACAGACACCACGACACCGCCCCGTCAAGACCCCCACACCCACAGACACCACGACACCCCCCACGACAAGACTCCCACAGCCATAGATACCACGACACCGCCCCGTCAAGACCCCCACAGCCACAGACAGCACGACAGGCCCCCGCCAAGACCCCACAGCCACGACACCGCCCCGACAAGAC
>JACEEZ010018794.1:555000-560000 GCA_016584305.1 Chionoecetes opilio
ATGGTACTTTATTATTCTTCAAATGTTATATATTGACGTCTAAGAGGCAAAAAAAAAAAAACTGTATATTCACAGAAATCCATATCTTGATATCATTTACGTCTTAAGCCTTATATATTACCAGAGTATTTATGTTGAAAGAACTGGAAAAAAATGTTTTCTAATCCATGTTCTAGCCTGTTGCAGATGGACGAGCTGAATGATGGCGGACACTGAGCACCCTTGTACTGATCCGACTCCAAAGCGCCCGCGGCTAGAATGCATCATTCATTGTTCCGATGACAATGAAAACCTAATTTCACCACAATCAGTCGACTCCTGGAAAACTCTCCTCCGGGCAGCTCAAATACGGCGTCATGAGCCCATATTGGAGTTGGCTGAAGACACTCCCGAAGGAGAGATCCCTGCTCTCAATTACCACAGAAAATGTCGCAGCATCTTCACGATGAAGAAAGCACTAGATGGCATCCTTGCTCAAAAAGAGAAGACTACCAATGGCTGTCCTGAGGATAGCAACCCTGCAAGGGCTGGTCGAACAATCATTAGCACCTCAAGAACATATGAAGCAGAGTGCATATTTTGCCAGAAAACAAACAAGTGCGCCAAACGACAGAAGACTCGAGAAGTGTTGGTGAATTGTAGAGAACTGAGAGCTGATGCTAAGATCAGGAATGCCGCCACAAAGAAACTGGACAGCGTAATACTTGACATTATAAGCAGAGATATTGTGGCCGCTGAAGCACACTACCACAGGTCCTGCTATAGATTATACACACGGGGCGAAACTTCACAGCAGAAGGGTGCTGTCAGTGCCGATGACAAAGAAGATGAAGATATATATGAGGCGGCTGTTAGTCAGTCATACAGTGAGCTCTTTCATTACATCAGAATGGAGCTTTTCGGTACCCCAAAGGTCCTGATGATGACTGATGTTACCTCTAGACTTGTGGCATCCATGAAGAGCTTTGGTGTGGACCAAGTGCAGGACTCCACCAAAAAGCACCTGCGGCAAAGGATTGAGAAGGAGTTTGGTGGATTTCTTCACATCATCCAAGATCATAATGGCAAACTTCTTATCTATCCAGACAGCTTAACTGTGCAGGAATTTGTCAGGGAAAACCAATCTCTAAAAAAACAGTTGAAGACCCTGTCCAGAGGTGATGACCAGGAACTCCAAACACAGGCTGCCAAGCAACTCAGGGCTGACATCAAGACCAAAGCCAAAGATATTAACCAATCCTGGCCACCAGAGATAGAAAGTCTGCATCATTAGCCTTGCCATGCACAGCACCATGGATATCTCTATCTACCAGAAGTTTGGAACCAAGACTCGCACCCGATACGCAGATGTAGACAAGATCGGGATAAGTCAAGGGCAGGGTGTCTGCGACAGCCTGATTGGCCTGCATGCGTTCACTGGATGTGACTCTGTAAGCTGCTTTGCCGGTAAAGGCAAGATAATTGCACTGACGCTACTCAAGAAGGACCCGTCTAACCAGGCATTCATGCAGCTAGGCCAATGCTGGGAATTGAGCGATGAGATCTTTGATAAGCTTGAGCAGTTCACCTGTGCAATGTATGCTGGCAGCAGGAGCAACAAGAGCAGAAGCAGCGCCGCAGGGGGCAACAGTGTAAACGAGCTGCGCTACCAGCTCTTCTGTGCAAAGAGAGGGGAAGCAGAGTCAAGCCAGCTGCCACCATGCAGAGACTGCCTCTTCCTACACGCACAAAGAGCCAACTTCCAGGCTGCTATCTGGAGACGCTGTTTAGAGCCCAAGGCCAACGTGCCAAGCCCCAGTGAGCATGGTTGGACTGAAGAAGACGGGAAGCTGAACATCCTCTGGATGCGTTCGGCACCAGCACCAGAGGTGGTGTTGGAGCTACTGGCTTGCAAGTGTTCACTGGTTTGCAAGCTGCCTGACTGTGCATGCCTGGTCAATGGCCTCACATGCACTGATATGTGCAAGCTCCAGACCTGCACCAACCAAGCAGTGCAGCAGCAGGAACCCGACCTTGAGCCGGATTCTGAGGATTCAGAGGATGAGTAAACGGTACAGCAGATACATATGTTTCTGGCGCTTCTATGCATGTCTAAAGGTTTCATATGACTCAACAAATTATTAATTCAATAGTTTCAAGAATATTAGTCCTTGTTATGTTCACAAGAAGTCGCATAGAAGTACACATTCAGACTTCATTGTACGTATATGGTAGCGACACATTTCTGTTCATTAGTATTAGTGTTTTAACTTTTATGTCATTTAACCTGATGCCAGCTTATTATGTTATTGTGTGTATATTAGCAAATAAAACCGTAATTGAATAAACTTCGATTTTGAACATTTTCAGAAGGTTAACCTATAGTAATATCACTTTCACAGTTGCGGATGTCCGTAGTTGAGTGCCGTTGGGTGCGGCTATAAAAGTCGCAATTACTAGCACTAAGCTACCACCTAGCAAGGGCTATCATATCAATATATATCCTATAGACATGGGGGAATATAAAAAACATAACTAGGCCTTGCCACCTCGGATGGTACCAAAAAGTGATTTTGGGGGGTCCGGCCCATGGACTATATTGTATAACAGGTAAACGAATACCACCAAGAAACACAATTACACATTATACAGATTTATGAGTCTATACGAAATCCATGTCATTTTATTATCATAGCATCTTTCCTTTTCAATGATTTAGGTGCTCTACTTATCATAGCATCTTTGCCATCAATAATTTAGGTGGTCTACTTATCATAGCATCTTTCCCTTCGATGATTCAGGTGGTCTACTTATCATAGCATCTTTGCCATCAATGATTCAAGTGTTCTACTTATCATAGCATCTTTGCCATCAATAATTCAGGTGCTCTAAATATCATAGCATCTTTCCCTTCAATGATTCAGGTGGTGTACTTATCATAGCATCTTCCCTTCAATAATTCAGGTGCTCTCTTTATCATAGCATCTTTTCCTTCAATAATTCAGGTGCTTTACTTATCATAGCATCTTTCCCTTCAATGATTCAGGTGCTCTACTTATCATAGCTTCTTGCCTCTTCAATACTGCATGTGCTCTACTTATCATAGCATCTTGCCTCTTCAGTGATGCATGTGTTCTACTTATCATAGCATCTTGCCTCTTCAATACTGCATGTGCTCTACTTATCATAGCATCTTGCCTCTTCAGTGATGCATGTGCTCTACTTATCATAGCATCTTGCCTCTTCAGTGATGCATGTGCTCTACTTATCATAGCATCTTGCCTCTTCAATACTGCATGTGCTCTACTTATCATAGCATCTTGCCTCTTCATTAATGCATGTGTTCTACTTATCTAGCATCTTTCCCTTCAATGATTCAGGTGCTCTACTTATCGTAGCATCTTGCCTCTTCACTAATGCATGTACATACTCTCCTTAGTAGCACAGAGAACAGTCAAGGGCACCGTGACACCCGCCGAGGGCCCCGCACTGTTGACCCTGAGGTTCTCGCAGCCCCACTGACGTCCTTGGTGACTCGGCTTACACACGCAAAACCTAGTAAAACCTTGAGTGATCCTAAACCACTGACAATGAGACATGAAGGCAAAATAACGATGTTAACATGATATGCCATTTTTCTTGGCACAGCTGGTTATCCCGGTAAATGTCTTCAGGAAACGCCAAGTGTTTTTCATATGTGGCGCTAGGCAGGTGTCACGCGCGTTCTGGCAGGATGTGACACCTCGTCCTTCGGCGGCCACCCAGCGGTAAAATCACGCCTGGTGGGTCCGCTCCACCCTCCACCGGAAAGGAAGCCACCACACCGCGGGAACTGCTGGTGTTCAGTAGTGAGACAGGGTACCTCACTCACTCATACACATACGCACGCACAGTCGCACACACACACTCTCTCTCTCTCTCTCTCTCTCTCTCTCTCTCTCTCTCTCTCTCTCTCTCTCTCTCTCTCTCTCTCTCTCTCTCTCTCTCTTAACTACCCAACTACCTCCCCACGTTCAGTACATATATATCTAACCCTATATGTCTTTTTATCTGTCTATTATATTTTTCTAGCTGTCCATCTGCATCTATATAAAAGTAGAAGAAAAGTAGAAAAGAAGTAAATAACAACAACAAAAACAATGAGAACAAAACTAATATCATGATATAATGGAAGTGAGGAGTAACAATATAAATAACTCTTAAAGAAAATTGTAACAATAATATAAATAATAATGGACATAATAATAATAATAATAATGATAATAATAATAATAATAACAATAACAATAATAATAAAAACAATAATAATAAAAACAATAATAAAGGCAATGGTGTGAAGGCAGGTCTAGGTGAAGGGATGAAGCAGAAAGCGTGGGATTTGGTGGAACAGAGCGGTAATCAACCCCCCCCCCTCCCCTGTCACTCCCGGTCCCCTAACCCCCCCTCCCTCCCCAACACACACACACACACACACACACACACACACACTGGCACCAAAGCTTCCTGCCGCGTACCTCATTATTGTGATTGTGGTTATTGCCACACACCACAAACCAACTGATTGATATCTCTTATAGGTCATAAGATTACATGATTATAGTTTTCATCATAATCATGATTTTATAATTACAATCCGTGTCATTATCGTTATCATTATTATCATTATCAACATTACTATCATCAGAATTACAATTATTACTGTTACTATTATCGCCTTTTCATTATAATAACAACAATAATAGTTATATCAATCCTAATATGTAATAGAGCAATAACAATAATGCTGATACTGTAATCATTTCATTATTTAATGATGATAACAATGTTAGTAGTATCAAGGCGGTGGCCAAGTGGCTACTGTCTGGATGTGGTGAGTCCGGGGTCCCGAGTTCAAGTTCTACCGGGAGCAACTCTTTCTTTCATCGCCGAGTAGCCGAAAACAACTAACATGCTGCCCATCAAACCCCACCTTCCACGCCGGGTGCACTGAAGGACACGGGGGGAAGGGGGAAGGGGGAGAG
>JACEEZ010018794.1:570000-575000 GCA_016584305.1 Chionoecetes opilio
ATGGGGGGTGATGGGTAATGGGTGAGTGAATGGGTGTGTGGTGATGGGTAATGGGTGAGTGAATGGGTGGGGGGTGATGGGTAATGGGTGAGTGAATGGGTGGGGGGTGATGAGTAATGGGTGAGTGAATGGGTTGGGGGTGATGTGAATGGGTTGGCGTTAATACATACATTTCTACATCCATGATTTCAGGAAAGTTAGAAGGGGCTATCTGGAGAGTCTGTGTTTGGTGGGCCTTCGGCCCACCAATAGCCCTCCGCAGGAGCTAGCCAAAAAGTCCGCCCGGAGGGCGGCTTTGCGGCTAGTATATAATATATATATATATATATATATATATATATATATATATATATATATATATATATATATATATATTTATATATGTACATATATATACAATATATATATATATATATATATATATATATATATATATATATATACATATATATAATATATATATATATATATATATATATATATATATATATATATATATATATATATATATATATATATATATATATGAATGATATACATATATGCATAATATTTATATAGATAGATAGATATTAATTTCCTATGTAATAACTAACACGTTATCATTTCCGTGTAAAGTTTCAAGTAACCTCTGTGTGAGAGGTAAGATGCCTTGGTGACCTCCACGCTGCAGCCACACAGCAGCGGGTCACGCGCCACACTCCCCGTCGCCCGCCCGCTGCTGCCATAACACACATGACAATGGAATAATGACATCTTTCAAAACAAAACAACAATGTTCCCAGGGCTGGTGTACCTCGACCTTGCCCTCAGCCCCTGCCACTAAACAAGATCTCCCACGCCTCTTGCCCTTGTCTACGACAAACAACAATAGCAAAGCAAAAAATACGTTTTTAAGAAAAAAATAATATTTTTGAAATATCTATTTGCTCAGTGTTGAGATGGATATCGACAGATAAGCAGATAACGAAGTTTAAAAACCTGATAACAGCACAGCAAGAACTGAATTTACTCGATCGTATAACACGTATTCATAAAGCTTTATAACTTTGCATTGTTGATTGCGGCTGACATGCTGTGTGTGTGCGGAAGTGAGTGGCTGCGTCCCTCTCAGCCTCAGCCTGCCAACTCCCTCGTCACGCTCCCCTCCAGCCTGCAGCGGCCTTCACCTCGCCCCGTGCCTCGTGGTGGAGCACGCCGCCCTCTGCCTCACGTCCTGCTGCTCTGCCGCCCTATACACAGAACCATTTTCGTTTTTGTAAGTATCATGCAAGACTGAAATATGAATAAGACTCGTTCTTGTAATGTTTTCTACCGCCGAAGACAAATTACTCATCATATTTCATAATCTAAAAGAAAAATACCTGCAGTGTTTCGGAATATTTTCTCAACTTTACTTACGGGAACATAAGCTACGATGAACAGCCTCATGAAAACTGCAAACAGTCGAATGGATCGTGATAAATTATGGACGAACAAAAACTCTCTCTCTCTCTCTCTCTCTCTCTCTCTCTCTCTCTCTCTCTCTCTCTCTCTCCTCTCTCTCTTTTCTCTTCTCTCTCTCTCTCTCTCTCTCTCTCTCTCTCTCTCTCTCTCTCTCTCTCTCTCTCTCTCTCTCTCTCTCTCTCTCTCTCTGTGTGCAAGAAAAATGCAAACACACCCTGATTGCAACTGTCATATATGACAGATGAACTCTGCCTGGTTTTTCTTTTTCTTCTGTCAAGAGATGAAGGAAGAAGCAGAGGTCACAAGGACAAGACAAGGAAGGCTGCAGACTTAAGCAATATGATATTTTGCCCTCAAGACAAATATTCACATTTGAGAAACGAAAGTGTTGCGAATAAGGAACTAAAATTAATTAAGAATCAAATGGATTAGTAAGTATATAAGCATACAACATAAATTCAGAAGGATTTCAATACACTGGATATATACACAGAGATAAACAAACACACACACACACACACACACAAAAAAAAAAAATCTGATAGAAAATAGATATGAAAAATGAAAAAAGGAAAAATAGAATAAGAAACAAGTTATGGCGTTGTTGGTGGCCTGGTGGGGGTGAGCGGCAGTGTGCCCTAACGAGGGTGTGTGTGGCGTGTGCTGCCTGGCGAGCCCCTTGCCAGCCTGGGCAGCGGAAACACGACTCCAAGACTTGTTACTTCTCTTCCTTTTACGTCGTGGTGGATTTATGACTTGATCCCTTCATCTTGTTTTTGTACGTTTCTCTATTTGATCATAGATTTGTCATTCGGTAAGGCTGATAATTTCATTTCTTATTAATTACCAATTACTAAAACACTCATGATTGTAATAATTATACTCATGATGACAGCCGAGATGTCTTTACTCTTAGCTTGTTTCCTAGGCAACGATAATCTTGTATTTTCAATCCATTACTTATTTTCATTTTTTCTCAACGGTAACTGGGGTGTGTTGTATAATGTTTATGGTTATGGTTGATTTTTTTAATATATTGTATGTAACCTAAGACTCTTTAATACTTTGAATGTAATGATACGACTCTCTATTCGAACAATGACGTGCATTGCTTCATCAAAAAAAACTAAACAAGCCCTACAAAGCAAAATTCGAAAAAAGAAGAAGATCCATTGCCACTCACTCCACATGAAACAGTAAACGCTCTTATGAGTGTCCAGGGAGATAGGGCTCATACACTTCCCGGGGAGTTTGTATTCTCCTCTCTCAAGAAATTTTGAAGATTGGATACTTATCAGGAAGATTAGCTCCAGATGACATGTACAAAAATTGAGCTTTTGCTGCTCTGAAGAATACTAGAGTAAGAGTAGTAGAGTAGAGTAAGATTCATCTTCCTGACCAGGACAGATATTACGAAAAATCTTTATTAGGCGTTGTGTAGCATCTATTTTTGAGTCATTGAACTCCTTAAAGGGTTGATCGACTACTGATGGAGGATATTGCATGGCAATATCTTTAACATAGGAGTTTGAATGAAACTATTACTGGCGAATAACAGAAAGAGTGGAACTTCACTATAGTGACATGCTTAGGGGAGGAACACTGTATCAACCACTGCCATCAACCACTGTAGCAATAGAAAGACAGTAAAGGAAACCTCAGCTGACGATCAAGAAGAAAGTATAGAGCCCGTTAGAGTTTGATACTTGAGTATTTGTATCAAAATGCATAGCATAATTCAATGTGCCTTTACAGCAGCAAAGATTTCACCCGAGCCCAAGCGACATGGAGACCAACAGTCAGCTCACACAGCTATAAGGACGACATTTAAATGTCTCTTGGAAAATCACATGAGATAAGTCGATGGCTGAATGAGCTTAAGGTTGTATTCACAATATTCAAGACGTCAGTAGGTCAAGGCTGTTGGGTCTAAAGTAAAAGAGTATCGGAGTCATCTTTCATTCAGACAAAAGTTAAAGATCTCTCAAAGCGTTCTTTACTCGTATTTACTGACATAACATTTCCAGCTGGTGCTTATGCATGATATTCAGAATGCGAACACAATGCACCACAACTCACATCTCAAGACGTCTCACCAGCAACACAATCATCACACAGTTCATTCATCACAACGACCTGCAGAGTGATGTTTTATCCCATCGTGCAGCAACACACCTGGCCAAGGCTTGTGAATATACATTTTCTTTATTATAAAATCCGTAAGACTCATATTTTCCTCCATTCTCCTCCATTTACAGAGTATACACTGCAGACTCTCCTGGTCAATGTTAGTTTTCCTTGGCCAGACTTTCACGAGCACATACCGAAAAAAAACATACGGGCATTGCATCACTGTGCTTGCTTTCACGCTTCCTCTCCTTCACGTATTCATTAAAACTCACAAAACAAACACAAACATTTCTTGATATGCCATCCTAAAGTGAATATTATATTTCAGACCTTCCGGCATAGGACAAAACAAATACAGGCAACCAACGATACAAAACATCATGAATTTCGCCAATACAAAATACCACAGGAATATAAAACCAATAAACAGACAGTGTAGTATTTCGAATTGACTATATTGATTGATGGCAAGGCAAGACGATCCTTTGAGAGCTTGCCAAGGCAATGGTGGACACCCATTCAAAGAGAAAGACCCACAAGGTGAATGCAATCCTCGGAGCCGAACCTTGCACGCCTGACTGCCAAGAAACAATGGAGAATCAACACCACTTTCTGCAGCGACACAGAAGTAGCTTCTCAGCGCGACACACGGTAGGGGAAAAAGAAATATTGCTCTTGAGTTGTAAATACACAGGAATTGAGTAATGTTAGCAAATATTTTCTGGTCTACGCGGTTCTTATTACAAACATCGTTCCATTTGCGGCTTTCTTCAACAATTTTCTTTTTAACTGATATAATCCTTGTCCTTGCGTTACACCTTCAGTGGATGAATAGCATCCAATAGCACGTATAATAAGGTCAAAGTTACCTTGGATTGGAATATTGCCCCCAGTAGTAATGGAGGAAAAGTTATGATAGTAACAGTAGTGGTAACTCATAGACTACTGACAGTACTATAGTACCAATAGTAGCAAAAGCGATAGTGGTGGTATACAGTATACATACACAACTAGTAGAAGTAATAATAGTAGTAGTAGTAGTAGTAGTAGAAGTCGTAGAAGTATTAGTAGTAGTATTAGTAGTAGTGGAAGTAGCAGGAGCAACAGCAGCAGTAGCTGTAATATTAATTGTGGTGGAGACAGTAGTAATCGTGGTTATGTGTGAGGTGTGTTATGTGATTATATATATATATTTATTTATTTATTTATTTATTTATTTATTTATATAGATAGATAGATAGATAGACAGATAGATAGATAGATAGATAGATAGATAGATAGATAGATAGATAGATAGATAGATAGATAGATAGATAGATAGATAGATAGATAATTAGATAGATAAGAAAAGAAACAAAAATAAGAATATTGATAATTATTATCATTGTTATTGTTATATCTTGAGAAAATGAAATCAATTTCAA
>JACEEZ010018794.1:580000-582500 GCA_016584305.1 Chionoecetes opilio
AGATCCCAGTATAATGATGACCCACTTGCTTTTGTAATAAATTTAGTTCAAAATTCAGGAACATGTACAAGTAGATTAGTTAGGAACTTTGTAAATGAGGATGTAACACCGTTAAGTGAAGCAATGTTAAATGTAATTGATGGTATAAGACAAAGTGATTGATCTAGAAGATTAACTTACAAATGTATCAACCCGGAAATGGAAGTTCATGAGGTATATAAAGAAAGAAATGTAATAAATGAAATGCATAGGTTATCTTTCACACAGTTCCGTATCAGTGGACATTCCCTAGCGTGTGAAACGGGTAGATGGAACAGGCGAGGCAGAGGCCGCCTGCCGCTTGAGGAAAGGCTATGTAGGTGTGGTGAGATACAAACTGAGCAACACGTTATACAACAATGCCCCATAACACAAAGTATTAGAGATTTATACCAATTCACCACGATGAACGAGTTATTCTCCATTCAGTTTTCACCTGCAACTCTTTGTAAAGTTATTCATGAGGTTCTGAATACCTATAAGTAACTAGATAGCCAAGGCTGGAATTGTTAATATATTGAGCATATGCTGTGGACTACAGTTATAATTAGTTGATAGTTTAATGATTGTTTAAATTAGTATTTAGGAATTATGTTTAATGATTATTATGTTTAAGTTAGTATTTAGGAATTATGTAATATCAATATTTATACCTGCATACTGTGGTCAATAAAACTATCTATCTATCTATCTGTGTGTGTGTGTGTGTGTGTGTGTGTGTGAGTGTGTGTGTGTGTGCGTGTGCGTGTGCGTGCGTGTGTGTGTGTGTGTGTGTATTCATCTAGTTGTATTTTACAGGGCCTGAGCTACACTCGTATGGCCCCGTTTCCATATCAACATTCTTATCATTCATCCTTAGTGCTTAAGTGTTGGCCGAAGCCACCACCCCGGGAGACAGGTCACAAACCCCCGGCTAACACCCGGTACCCATTCACTGCTGGGTGGACAGGGGCTCGGGTTTCAAGGAAACAGCCCATCTGTTTCCGCTCTGCCCGGGGATCGAACCCTGGACTTCTCGGTTGTGAACCGAGCGTGCTACCTCTACACTACGGAGTACCCTATGGAGTGTGTGTGTGTGTGTGTGTGTGTGTGTGTGTGTGTGTGTGTGTGTGTGTGTGTGTGTGTGTGTGTTGTGTGTGTGTGTGTGTGTGTGTGCTGACATGCCATCACTCTCAAGGTCCCAAGGTTTAATTCCAGACACGTTCAAGTCGAGATTTACTTTGAACTCTAAGATCGATATTGTAAAAGTGAGGTGTGTGTGTGTGTGTGTGTGTGTGTGTGTGTGTGTGTGTGTGTGTGTGTGTGTGTGTGTGTGTGTGTGTGTGTGTGTGTGTGTGTGTGTGTGTGTGTGTGTGTGTGTGTGTGTGTGTGTGTGTGTGTGTGTGTGTGTGTGTGTGTGTGTGTGTGTGTGTGTGTGTGTGTGTGTGTGTGTGTGTGTGTGTGTGTGTGTCTGGAACGTCTGTGTGTATGTGGCGATGTACAGACTGAGGAACATGTTGTTGAAAATTGTCCTGTATCGAACAATATTAGGCAGACAGTAGGCCTAACTTGTTTAGGTGAGCTATTTAACGGTAAATATAGCCATTTTTAAATGTTGTAAAATTATTCATGATATTTTGCACTTGTATGCGTAAGGTATGTGTGTCATGGATATCTCCTGGCACTGTTCGTGCACCGACAATTGATGTTGTTTTTGTTTTAATATAATTATGTGGACTGCAGATTGCATTATTCGTGTTGTTTATATTAGTACTAACAGTATGTATTGTTATAAGATTATGTGTTAATCTTAAGATTTATGTACACTGTGGTCAGTAAATTATCTATCTATTATCTATCTATCTATCTGTGTGTGTGTGTGTGTGTGTGTGTGTGTGTGTGTGTGTGTGTGTGTGTGTGTGTGTGTGTGTGTGTGTGTGTGTGTGTGTGTGTTTGTGTGCGCGTGCGCGGGTGGTGGGTGGGTGGGTGGGTGGGTGGGTGGGTGGGCGGGTGGGTGGGTGGGTGGGTGGGTGGGTGGGTGGGTGGGTGGGTGGGTGTGGTGGGTCTGTGTGTGTGTGTGTGTGTGTGTGTGTGTGTGTGTGTGTGTGTGTGTGTGTGTGTGTGTGTGTGTGTGTGTGTTGATAGTGATCTTGTAGTGGTGTTTCATATATGTAGTGAGGTGGGATAAGGATAAAAAAAAAAAAAAAAAAATAGGTATGGCAT
Source organism: Chionoecetes opilio (assembly GCA_016584305.1). Taxonomy (NCBI): domain Eukaryota; kingdom Metazoa; phylum Arthropoda; class Malacostraca; order Decapoda; family Majidae; genus Chionoecetes; species Chionoecetes opilio. The sequence continues at coordinate 582,242 of JACEEZ010018794.1, forward strand.
AGACCACTGTATACCTGGACTGCTCACGGAATATCGGCCTGTTGCACATGGGCCTGAACTTGCCCTGAAGTCGGAGGGCCGCTCGGATTCATATATATATATATATATATATATATATATATATATATATATATATATATATATATATATATATATATATATATATATATATATATATATATATATTGTATATATATATATATATATATATATATATATATATATATATATATATATATATATATATATATATATATAT
>JACEEZ010018794.1:590000-607500 GCA_016584305.1 Chionoecetes opilio
TTTCTTCCTCAAATATCTCATTAATTCTTACGTTCTACTAACTATCTACGTTTTATACACAATTCTTTTAATGTATATACCTTCATGTTCTTGATGGATGAAGTAAATTTTCTGAGGATTGAATATCGTATATGTATGCGAGCACTGCCCACCCGATGTTGTGGGCGGTCAGGTGAAAGCTCGGACAGGTGATGCAAGAGGCAGGAAATGCATGGCGCAAGGTGAGTGTCGCAGCTTTCGTTGATAACACCCTGGGGAACGCGAGTGACAAAGATAAAAGAGCTGACTTGTGTGTCGCCTTCCTCTCTTTCTTTTTTCATGCTCGAGGTCTTGCAGCTTTCGATGAAATAATATTTACTCACTTTGGTGACGGGTTATTTTTTAGTTTTAATTTAGTCATCCACCAAAGACCAGGCGCTGGCAATGAGTGTTGTCGTCTGCACGTCATACATGGAATACTCGGAGAGTAATGTTGTTCATTAACTTCCTGAAACACTGCATAGTTTTACATGAAATTGTGATAAGAAATAAATATATGTGAATAGGGAACAGGAAACGAAAGTGTGATGGTATTACATCTACCCGATATAGTAGCTCGTAAATAAAATTCATGTTACTTGTTTACAAAGCTCAATTGGCGATATAATTCCGACACTTGCTGAATGACTATGTTATCTGAGCTTAGGCTGGTAAGTCTATGAAACGCTGCATAAATTCACCGCAACTACGTAACTCCAAGAGATAAGTAAGTAAGTACCTTGCCCGACGCATCGAGTTGTGTAACACTGCAATGACAGTTGTACTCTTCATGATTATCAGACGCGGAAGACCAGACTCTTCCTCTAGTCAGAAGGAATGGCACCGGTTAGACTTGGAACAATTAAAATATTATATGTAAACATACGTATTAAAATCTCCATCTCTACGCAATTTTCCGCTGGTGTTTCAGAGACCAACTACCTTCCCAAGCCTTATCCTTCCAACAGTTTATTCAGCCTCATCATGGGAGGGTGCGGTTTCATTAATGAGTGGGTCAGTGCCTGCCATGAATACCAGGCGGGGGAAGCTCGAGGCCAATGAGTCGTGCACCGATTCCTGGCCGATAAGAGGTGGCCATTAAGTGTTTGACTAGAGCCAACCTGAGAGGTACTTTGGAGCAGTTCTTTCAAGGATCAGTAAGCAAGTCGAAGATCATTTGCATATAAATTACCTTCGGGGTTTTCAGTGATCTCAGTTATACGTCTCCTCGTCTCCCCTCAAAGGAGTGATTTCATTTATCAGCAGCTTTAGGAGTTTTATGTCTGAGCTCAGCACAAATCCATGAAATTTCCTCGGTAATCTCGAACACATTGAATTTTCATTACTAATTAGAGACTGTTCGTGCATACTGATCAGCAAACAACTTTCCAAGAAGGGAATGCAGGTGGTTACATCATGACAGTCCAGGGTTTCCAATACAAGCTTACCTATTGTAGCAACATCAGCTGCACATAACTTAGCAGTTGGTAAAATCTTAGAGTAATAAAATTTTCTACAAAGAGTACAAACGAGGTCATTGTTCTGCTTACGTACTTCTCTTTTGCGATGCTATACCCAGTCAAACAATGTAGCGCTTCCTACAGTGGCCAAGAAAATAAAATCCCAACATTTTGAACAGTTGAAAGAGAGAGAATTATGAATTTTCTAGTAACAGATCAGTAGGAATCGAAATATTTCTTTTAGGTACGCCAATTCATGTCAATAATTACAATGCTTTCAACCATAACAAAAACAACGTCAAACAAATAACACTGGCCAAGTGGCGTAAAACACATCCTTCTCTTCAGGATCGCTGCCCTCGGTCAAAACATGCATTCCAATAATAATAATAATAAAAACAAAAACATTATGTCTATCAAATGGTTTAGTCCACGTAGCAAATAACGGTCATTAACAAAAGGAGCTAAAACAACTCGAGACGGCAGTTAACTAAATACATTTCAATCTCTTACTATAGGGAAAGCGCCAATGATACGACCTGACTAATAATAGGTACAGACTCCACTACTATAGATTTGCCACTGCCAAAACTTTTTCTTTTCTTAGAGCTCCAACTGCATCTACTTTCAAATTCCTGAAATTTCCAAACAAGTAAATAATCCTCCAAAAAGCCCGAAATGCCCTCCAAACATCCACACGAAGAGGCGACAACAATTTTACCTCTTAATCAAGAGCCATCTTTACCCGTCCTTTTTGTCTAGCATCTTTAATATTTTTATTCATTTAAAAATAGGGTTTCATTTATCAATTCATCCATTGATCAGTGTATTCATGTATTCATTTCAATATTTCATGGAGGGAAACTTGCAAGCCAGATATCAAACAAATTAAATATCTCTGAAGTGATTGCGGGCTAATGACACGAAGACCAGAAGTAATAATAGACAATGCGAAGATAATCACCTGGCATATCGAGATTCCACAAACACACGGCATGCCCCTCAGTGTGATGCTACCCGAGGGTGCACTGCATCAAATGAATGGATGATGAAGGCTCCCACGGGTCTCTTTCAGGAGGACCAAGGGTGGCAAAGCTAACACTGAGGTAAAGATTAAATTTGTGAGTGAACAAATGTGTGCCGAAGGAGAATAAATGGTGAGCTATCGCCAACAATTACTGGTGTATCAAATTAATTGAATGTGTGTTGCAGTTGAAATGTTATGGATAAGAAAACCTCGAAAAAAGGTGAGTTTATATGATTGAGTTGCAGGATGTAAGAGGAAAAAATGTAGTTGTACCTTAACAATCTTTGAATCTCTCTCTCTTTCTCTCTCTCTCTCTCTCTCTCTCTCTCTCTCTCTCTCTCTCTCTCTCTCTCTCTCTCTCTCTCTCTCTCTCTCTCTCTCTCTCTCTCTCTCTCTCTCTCTCTCTCTCTCTCTCTCTCTCTCTCTCGTGTGTGTGTGCGTGTGTGTGTGTGTGTGTATGTGTGAGTGTATGTGTGTGTGTGTGTGTGTGTGTGTGTGTGTGTGTGTGTGTGTGTGTGTGTGGTGTGTGCTTTGTGTGTGTGTGTGTGTGTGTGTGTGGGTGTGTATGTATGTGTGTTCTGTGTGTGGGTGTGTATGTATGTGTGTTCTGTGTGTGGGTGTGTATGTATGTGCGTTCTGTGTGTGGGTGTGTATGTATGTGTGTTCTGTGTGTGGGTGTATGTATGTGTGTTCTGTGTGTGGGTGTGTATGTATGTGTGTTCTGTGTGTGGGTGTGGGTGTGGGAGCCTGTATACGACGCTCGTCCTTAAATAAAACTACCATGATCTAAAAATAGTGACTGATAAAGTTAATACGTATATTTGTCTATTTTTCAGGGGGTTGGGAATAAATTTTCAATGCGTGGAAATTTACAATGAGAGAGAGAGAGAGAGAGAGAGAGACGAGAAGAGGAGAGAGAGAGAGAGAGAGAAGAGAGAGAGAGAGAGAGAGAGAGAGAGGAGAGAGAGAGAGAGAGAGAGAGAGAGAGAGAGAGAGAGAGAGAGAGAGAGAGAGAGAGAGAGAGAGAGAGCGAGAGAGAGAGAGAGAGGAGAGAGAGAGAGAGAGAGAGAGAGTAGAGAGAGAGAGCGAGAGAGAGAGAGAGAGGAGAGAGAGAGAGAGAGGAGCGACCTTTCCATTCTTCTCTGGCGCCACATTCTCATAATTAGGTGACCTCGCCATAGATCGTTGTGATGAGAGTAACCCTCGGAGGCCTCCTGTTATTGGCAAGGTTAAGGAGAGCGACACATCGTGAACCAAATTACCGCATACCACCTCAGTACTACATAGTATATCTTCTTCTTTTTGTTTAACGTCAGATTTTCCCATACTATTTTATGAGGTTAGACGGCCGATGATACGCTTCCAACTATCTATATCCGTTGCTTCTACTTCTTCAGTACTACATATACCGCCACACCATAGATAGTTACCTATAAGTAAGTCTGTAAAAAAGAAATGATCGTGGAATACATATAAGCAAACGAAGGAATTTTTTTTTGCTGTGGGTATGCATGAAGTTGTTATTTTTTTTTTTTTTTATATACTTGTAGATATGAGCAGATGTTAGATTTAATAGCTGGAGTTTATGTTCAGTGAAACGTTTAGTTGACTTCACAATGACATTAAATTTCACAAATCACTGACGTTTTATTTCTTACTATAGTACTGATCACTGTTAATTTCACCATCACTGACGTACTATTTATTTCTTGTATTCATCTCTGTTAATCTCACCATCACTGACATGAGAGTTTTTTCTTAGTATTGATCCCTATTAATCTCACCAACACTAATCCTTTTTAGTACTGATCTCACCCTCACTGACGTACTACTTCTTTCTAGCACTGACACAATAACTTGTCACCATCATTGACATATTCATTGTAAATCGTTTTCTTCCCATCACTCTGGGGTTGCGTGTGAATGACATTGTAGGAATACACATAATTACGCAATACAATAACGCGGTATTATTCCCCATGCCTGAGCTTTCTTTCCTCCACTAGTCTCTTCACCTTGTATAAAAGGCCACTTTCCGACAGTCCCGCGTTTAAAAAGTAAATACCTACAATTTTCCATGATTTGCCACTTAAGTAACCTCAAATATTAATACAAAACAGAATATAATATACGCCGGTCCTCTGTTTGAACATACAATTCTTCATGATTTGACACTTAGTAGTAACCTTAAACATTAATATAAAAGAGAAAACAATAAAGTAAAGATGAGAGGGTCTTTATTCAATACAGAAGGACACTATCACTCCACACAGCAAGTAAAAGAGCAACAGTTTTATTCAGACTTGGATGATAAACGAAGGACTTGTGACGGGATGTGTTTATGAGCAGCGAGAAGCATGATATACAATATGACAAAATTAGAGTATGAATTTCACGTATGTTTGTGTTCTCATAAATATATTCGATCCATGAAACTGTGATGGTGCGAAGATATATATTGCTGACAGCAGTGCATTTTTTAACATGCTAACTGGGCGACCAAAAGGTCTCTCCCATGGAGTGATGGAAAACTGTCGTCCAGTAAGGACATTTTTAAGCTACTGGGCGACAAGATATTTATTCATAAAATCCTTCCTGGATGCAATGGCTCATCATGTCTGTGTGTGTATGATCCAGAAGTGCTTCTTATTACTGCATATGATCATTATATATATTTCTTCTTTTAATGTCTATATAATCTTTTGCCGCCATATGTACCCCGTCGATTGTTTGCGTATTGAAAATTTGTTGGTGTCACTGGAAGATTCATAAGCACAGCATGGAAAAGGAGGGGAGGGGTCACAGTCACACAACATGAAATGGGGAAGATGATACCAAAAAGCTGTAGTTTAACAGGTATGCCTACTACCACCCTTCTGGATATCCAAGGAATGTCGCCCAGTAAGATTTTCTAAAAAAAATGCTCTGGCTGACAGACCATTATTTTGAGGTACGTTTAAGATAAGGTTTAAAGGACATGAAGGTGGAGGAAGAAGAGGAACAGGAGGAAGATGAGTAATAGGAGTTGAATGATGAGTTTTCTACCATAGATAACACTAAAGTCGCCAGGACAACGTTTTTTTTTCGATTTACAGACGTCTGGTGGCGTTAATACTTACATTTCTACATTCATGATTTCAGGAAAGTTAGAAGGGGCTATCTGGAGAGTCTGTGTCATTTTGTGTCTTCATCTGTGTCATTTTATGGCTATAAATGAACAAATTACAAAAATATCAACCGAGTGGCGACCTACACTAAGATCGCCAGCTAATATTTATGTTCTGAGTGTCCTCCCGCCGTCTTAGTCGCCCGAAAAAAAAAATGAGTAACGAAATTTGAAACCGTACGTACATACTTGCAGATACAAACCATAAAACAACGCTGAAACAGGGTAGATTATACAGTCATGATATAAACTACTGTGTATCTATCATCTTCAGTGGCACTACATACAAGAACATAAGAACATAAGAAAATAAGGAAGCTACAAGAGGCCGCGAGGCCTACACGTGGTAGTTCCTGTCACCTAACACTACCTACATCCACCTTTCATCCCCATCCATGAACTTATCCAGCTCCCCTTTAAGGCTCCCTAATGACTCCGCACTAACTACCTGTCTACTGAGACCATTCCACTCATTCACCACCCTATTTGTGAACCAGTTTTTCCCTATTTCCTTTCTAAATCTACGCTTTTCCAGCTTGAATCCGTTACTCCTTGTTCTACCCTGGTTAAAAGCCGTAAGAACTTTTCCTACCTCTCCTTTATTAAATCCCTTTATCCACTTAAAAACTTCTATCAGATCGCCCCTTACTCTGCGTCTCTCGAGTGAGTGTAATTTTAATAACTTCAATCTCCTCTCATAACTAAAGTTACGCATCCCTTGTATCATTTTGGTCATCCTTCTCTGCACTTTTTCTAACAACACTATATCCATCCTGTAATATGGAGACCAAAACTGAACTGCATAGTCTAGGTGAGGCCTGACTAGAGCCAGATAAAGCTTTAGAATAACTTCCGCACTTCTACTTTTAACACTTCTGGTAATGAATCCTAATACTCTATTAGCTCTATTTCTGGCCTCAATACATTGTTTCCTAGGTCGGAGGTCTGGGCTCACCCTCACTCCAAGATCTTTTTCACCTTCTGATCTTTTCAGAGATCTTTTTTTTTACAAATCAGTAGTGATGCTATAATTCGTAATATATGGCGCCTGGCGACATTAGTGCAGTTGGCGACTAAAGTGTTATCTACGATAGGAGCTGTAGGGCTGTATTCATCTGCAGTAATTTCTGTACGTTCAAGATATGGTTTAAAGGATATGAAAGTAGAGGAAGAAAGGAGGAAAAGGATGAGAATTAGATGAAGGATGCCAGTTTTGCTAAGAGTTGTTTTCATCTACAATAATTTCTAGCAAAAGTAAAAGTATGCCATGAAACCATATTATCATCACTCTCACTTTGGGTAGCTGGATCTGTTCTCAATTTTATACTCTGAGAACAGGCTTGACCCGGTACACAGATGTGCAACTGTTCTTTATAGTTTATGCTGAAACGCGTAAATTTCGTTTTCTTCGATTCGAGACTGATACTATGGACAAGGGTTACTATTATTTTTCATATATAACCCAGTTTTTCTCACTGTCTATGATAGTTATGGGTTATCCTTTAATTAAATCCTTTACAGAACATTATGAAAAACCTTATAGTGTGTCCGCAGAGGCCTTTATGTGCTTTATGTATATAATTAAGTATAGGGTAGGTTGAAAGTGAGACAAAAAAAGGCTCTGAAATATCTCTTGACAGGTTTCAAATGTATTCATTGGTTGAACAATATCACACACTAACTCTTGCTACACCGCCCTTTTAATTAATTAGATTTCCTGGCCCTACCTACCTTTATTAAGTTTATAACTCTCTTTTACTCGCGCAGAACCTACTATGTCTCAAGTAACTGACCTACTTTGTTTCACCAAACGTCCCACTACTGTTGGTGGTGGCGTGGCAGCAGTAGTAATATCAGTTTTAGATAACAGTAACAACAGTTTACTTATATAATGTCCTCATTTACATTTTCTTCTTACTGTATTGATTTCACTACTTAATTCGTGAAATACAGAATCTTACATTAAGAAATTAATAGTCCTAACTCTCTCCTCTACAGAATAATTAGTTTGGGCTTACTAGCCAATCTCAGAATATTAAATGAGATGCTGAAATTAAACTTAGATGCTTAAATGTCGACCAATTACAGCGAACTCTGCATATTTAGATTTCGTCCTGTCGTTAATATTGCTTCAGCTAAAACTGCGTCCAGCGCACTAATAAATACTACGTTTACTTAACGCGAGCAGTACGCCAGAGTTTTGGGAAACAGACACAGGTTCACGATATAATATATCGTAAACGATATATTATATGATAGCGCCAACACATGATTCTAACTCATGGTCGTTTTAAAACAGCGGCTCTTAACCTAGGTGGCCCCCCCCCCCTTAGGGGAGCGTGAGCCAAGAGATGAAATGGAAGAACTGTCAATTATTTAACTTGAATCTCGGTCTTCACCTCAACATGAAGCTCGCTCGCGCGAGTGAGCGAAGAAAATGTGGCTGAAAAACTCTCCGGTAACGCCTTGTCAGAGTTCACTACCTCTGTAGACTTTTATGCAATATTATTGTTTCTATTATTATTACTATTATCATTGTTCCTATTATCATTATTGTGAAGGTTCGAGGAACGAGGAATGAAGAGAAGCTGGGTAAATGCAGGGTAGGGTGTTAATGAATATTTATGTGCACAATAAAAGTGTTAAAAACACGCATTTTTTCAGTTTTTCTTTCTGATTCAGGATTATTTCTAAATATCTTGGTTTGAAGAAGTGAAAGGAGGAGGGGCATGGAGGCAAGGACTAACTACTAGAAGGGGCGTGGTGGTAAAAAGGTTAAGAAACAGTGTTTTAAAACATCTCTGGACATAATTATATTAGGTTGGAAAACTATATAATTTTTGTTTGCTCCCTCGATGTTGATGGCGCCGCGTCATGCAGTTGTCATTATTATGACTTTGCTATTCAAATTAAGGAAACAGAAGTGAGTGCCCTCAATTCTAAGTGGCAATGGTGTAACAAGTTTTTCTAAATAGTGTTAAATGGGGCAAGGTGGGCCTAATCTGCTTCCTTGGTACGTCAATGGTTGAAAGTATTCCTTCCAGGCACACAAGTCCTGTTGTATACATAAGGTGAGCTAAACATGGCCATTATATATGCCTACGCTAAAGAGGCCAACATAGCTGAAGATTATACGATATGGAAGTTTGGAGATCTCTGAAACTCCCTGCATAGCATGAATATGTAATCATACCATACAACCTTTTCTGGTATCACTTCCATCGCGAATAAATAGTTGTGTATAAAACAAATATATGACAAGTACAATTTCGACACAGCTGAACGTGAGACTGAAATAAATCACAAGAGGAAAGGCCAAATTGTGCAATCGATAGCCATAAAACCTTTGGGTTTTATGGCTATCGATTGCACAATTTGGCATTTACATTCTTTCCCCAGAACGAGAGCGCTAGCCGTTCCTACACAATGGTATAACTATTTCAGTTCTAGGTACGTATACCGTAAAGACACCTTCTCTAAGGCTGTTGAGAACAACCTGCTAATTGAACCTGGGTACTCTCGTTAGTAACACGAGCGCGCTACCACTGCACCACCACCGCCGGTATCAATCGCTCGGAAAATATTCTGGAAAAGGAATTTCATCAGCATAGGCTGTGAGTGCAACTAACAAAAATATATTGGAGAAAAGAAATGTCCAGAAAGTTTTTGAATATATAGAAAAATGCAAAAATACTTAGAAAACAAAACAAAATTGAACCACGATGCTATTTTTTTGTGAATTAGGATACATATGTATATGCTATGAATATAAATATTTAAAAAAAAAATTATGAATATAATCTAGACTTTCTATATAGATATAGACATAGATAACAGAAGAACGATATAGATATACAATAGTATTTATATTTTATTTGTGAAAATAAAAACACATCGGGTTCTCGAAAGATCGAGACAATAGTGTTTGAACCAAGTAACTAGACTCACAACCCTGCATGGGGAACAGTCGAAATTCAGATCTGACACCACAAGGGCTGCCGCCTAAGTGCTCCTGCCTGCCACCCGTGGGTCAGTCTGAGGTGTCAAGGTGGGCGTGTTCTGCGTAACACACAAACCAAGGCCCTGGCACACTCCGGCATTGACAAAGTTGTGATATATGCAGGAAGATCTACAGTAATATGCATATAATACTTACAAATCATTGATGATGCGTACAAATGATGGTACAGGGCTGTGTCTATGTCTATCTGTAGTCTTTTATGTAGCCCACATCCTGGCTAGCTCGCAGATGTAGCCTCCTTGTCAACTGAACTGTAAAGATAAGACATTATTCTCTTATTATCAATCAATATTCATGTGTTAGTCTGAAGATAGGAGAAGCGTATTCCCATGCAGTAGGTAAGCAGCAGAGGGATGATCAGAGGTATGATGATGATGATGATGATGAAAGAAGTAGTTCTCTTGTAGACATCGCCCGAGAAGCTACTCACTGTTATTACGTACAGTCAACACACTTAATGTATCGAGACGTTACCGAAATCAAATAAGGTAAAGGATATTTTACACAATACCAAACCTTTCCACGACGGAACATTTTTGTTTTACCCTCATACATATCTATCGGTAGTGGTGGTATTAAACTATCTAGATCTTCACACTTACGTGTAATTAGATCACTAAGCTTATATATCAGTTTCATTTTTGTTCTTCTGTCGATCTATGGACATTGTTGGTATTGCAAGAAGCACCATCAACCACGCCAAAAAAAATCGACTCATTAGCTCAATTTTCAACATCTATTCAAATTCTTATACAGTTTACCTACACACAAAAATTGTTGGAAGCACAGACTTCATCAGGTATTGGAGACACTGTAAAGGATACCTGGCAAGGACAAATATGAGGAACAATAATGATATTAGGTAGTTTCGAAGTAGAGTCAAGCAGCCAATCGATGAACAATCAGGCATCATCCGTAGCTGTGCAGCATCGTGAGCGGTAGTGACTCTTTCGGGACTATGTATTGGAACGACGATCACATGTGAGACAAAGAAAAGCTTCGTGATTAGCTTCGTGATTGAAGCGAATAGAGATGAGACAATACTGGTGGGAGGAAGACAGTGTGTGTGTGTGTGTGTTTGTGTGTGTGGGGTGTGTTTGTGTGTGTGTGTGTGTGTGTGTGGTGTGTGTGTGTGTGTGTGTGTGTGTGTGTGTGTGTGTGTGTGTGTGTGTGTGTGTGTGTGTGTGTGTGTGTGTGTGGGTGTGTTTTTGTGTGTGTGTGTGTGTGTGTGTTTGTGTGTGGTGTGTGTGTGTTGTGTGTGTGTGTGTGTGTGGTGTGTGTGTGTTGTGTGTGTGTGTGTGTGTGTGTGTGTGTGTGTGTGTGGGGTGTGTTTTGTGTTTGTGTGGTGTGTGTGTGTGTGTGTGTGTGTGTGTGTGTGTGTGTGTGTGTGTGTGTGTGTGTGGTGTGGTGTGTGTGTGTGTGTGTGTGTGTGTGTTGTGTGTGTGTGGTCCTTGGTGTGTTTGTGGTGTGTGGGTGATTGGTGTGTGTTGTGTGTGGGGGCGGGTCGTTGGGGTGACTGTGTTGGTTTGTGTTTTGTTGGGGTGTGTTCTTGAGGTATGACTTGTATGTGGTAGAATGTTTTGTGTTGGGTTTTTCTTGGGTTTTGTTGGAGTTTGGGGGTTCTGGTGGTGGTTTGTGTGTGGTGGGGGGTGTCTGTTTGGTGGTGTGTGTGGTGTGTTTGTTTGTGGTGTGGGTGTGTGTGTGGGGTGAATGTGTGTGTTTTGTGTGCTTGTGTGTGGGGTTTGTGTGTGTGTGTGTGTGTGGGGATGGGTGTGTGAGTGTGTGTGTGGTGTGTGTGTTTTTTTTTTGGGTTTTAGTGGGGTGTTTTGTGATGGGTGTGTGGTGTTGTGTGTGGAAGATTTAGTGTGTGGTGTTTGTGGCTGTGTGTGTATGTGTGTGTCTGGTATATGTCGTGGTGGTGTGTTTGTGGTGGTATGTGGTGGTGGTGTGTGTGTGTTGTGGTTGGGTGTGGGTTTGTGTGTTAAAATTGTGTGTTTGTGGGGAGGGGGTGTGTGGTGTTGTGTTTTAGTGTGAGTATGTGTAGTGTAGTGAGTAAGGGGCCCCCCTTTTTTGTGTGTGTAGTGGAGTGGGTGTGGACGTGGGCTGTGTGGTGGGTGTGTGTAGTGGGTGTGTTGTTGCTGGTGTGGGTGTTGTTTGTGTGTGTTGTGTGGTTTGGGGTGTGTTTTGGTGTGGGTTTGTGTGTGTCTGGGTTGTGCTGTTGTTGTGTGGGTAGTGTGGGTGGTGCGTGGTTTTGTGCTTTTTGTAGTGTTGTGTGTGTGTGCTGTTCGGTGTTGTGTGTTTGTGTGTGTGTGTTGTGTGTGTGTGTGTGGTGTGTGAGGGGGGTGTGTGTGTGTGTGTATGTGTGTGTGTGTGTGTGTGTTGTGTTTTTACGCTGAACACAATACATGAGTTCCTTCCTTGGGGAAAGAAGGGAGACTCCAGGTATTGCCAAGTGGCGGGACTCGAGGGGTCGTTGCAGGACTGTCTTGGACTCATGCCAGATTTTCCTCCTTCCCGGCGTTCCCTGAGGTCAATACTTATATGGAGAAAGAAATTGTTTCTAACAGTCAGTGCCCCCTTCTTTCTCAGCCCGTTGAAGAAGTGAACAAGGGTTACAGCAAGGACTTAGGTTCAAGTGTGAATAACCGTATTATCACCACGATGTCTTTCATTGGGTAAGGCATCTCTCCTGAAGTTGTTACTTATCGCGAGCGGTTTGAGGAATGTACTAAGGAGTGACAAGATGTAGCAATACAACTATAACCTTAGATTTCCGAGCTTCCCTTGTGAGTGTGTGCGGGATAGCATCGTGTCCAACCGAGCGGCGCAGCCGTCTTTCTTCCTTTTCCGTACCACCAAGCGGCCATCACCAAACCTACGGCAGTGCTCCTTGACTTTCACTGAGTTCAGCAATAAACATAACTTGTGGCAAACAAAATACAAAACATGGAGAGGATCAGTTTTGCTCTGACCTGATCAATGACTGTAAGATAACGGAGTATATCTCGTGAAGCACCGAGGATCCTACACCTCTGAGGGGTCAACTCTGCCGCTGGTCGGGTGCGGAGTGCCAAGAAGTCAGCCGCTTTTCCGTACCTTAGAACATTATTTTCCTCAGCCGGAGAACAAAAGATAGCATTGGCTGAGTAAGAACAAGTGAACCTTAATATAGTGAAGATAAGAAAGATAACAGAAACCTCATTCCTTATGACGGATAACACCGCTGCCAGGCCGGCGGCAGACGCCTGGCACCCCGGCCATCAGTGTGCCGGTGACGGTGGCAGTGGAAAGACCGAGACCTCAGCAAGCGAGCTGCAGATCCAAGCTCATTGTTTCCACAACGCTCCTCCTGTGACTTCCCTGTCCCGCTACATCACAGTCGCCACCATGAGGACTCTCCTAGCTCTCGCCGTCATCGCCACCGTCGTGGGATCAGGTAGGGTGGCCGGCGAGCCTCTAAAGACCAGCTTCCCGAGTGTTGCCGGTTGGCGCCTCGACTATCTCGCTTACCTAGTGCCATTTTACTGTTTCTTTGGTATTATCATGTCTTCTGGAGTAGCAGGAGGGAAAAAGTGATTCCCTGGTGGTGTTAACACTTATAAATGCACAGTACAAAAGGCATTACCCTTAAAACCAAATAACGACCCCTCCCCCCAAAAAAAAGACAAAAGAAGAACGATTGCCATAACTCCTGGCTTCTTTGGCGTTGAAAATGTGACGATGGGGAAAAGGAGGACAATCTCAGGGGGCGCACCTCCCCCCTCAGCCGGTGGGCGCTTGACCCATTTTCTCTTCCGGTTTAAATTTTTCGTTCGTTGAGCACTCTTTTCATTTATCAATGCTGCCTTGGCCATATCATTGCCTGAAAAAAACGCACTGATGCTATATTTTCCCAATCCATTAATAGAAAGATAAAACACTCAGTTACTATATTTCTTCACCCTAACAGCTTCTTACGATATCTTTTAAGTGTCTCGATAAAGTTTTTGTTGCCCCTCACCTCTTCTACAAGCCCCTTACGTACATCCCTCTTATGATCCTTTGTGTTTTCCTCTCCTTGAAGCTATAACTATTCTCGCAAATTTTGCTACGCTTGGCGGAAAAAAAGATTTACAGGAGAAAATGCTTCGTTAGGATTTCTGGTCTGCCTGTTAAGTGGCAAGGCGTGACGGCAGGTATGACATAGAAAGCTGGCAACCCTCAGGGAGATTAATTCATCTGTACGGATTTGATCGATACAAGTGTTGAAGACAATATTTCGTCAACTTGTTATATTTTGTTGTTAGTGAAACAGCCTCAATATAATACGAGCGGAAGAACAAACCAAGTGTTAGGGAAAGATATCTCAAAAAGTGACCAGGTACTTTCCAGCGCGTCGGACATTGAGGTGCTGAGAATAAAGATAAATACATCGATTACTTGTATCCTGATTTTTTACTTACCAAATAAGCTCTTGTAAAAACGTGTGAATGGAAAATAAAGGATAAGGGATAAGAAAAGGATACTCACGGGATGAAAGGGATGTCAAGATGAACACAAGAAAAAAGTCTAAAGATACAAAATGAATGACTTCATCTAAAAGTTCATGCAAAGAAACACAGACAAAGAAGAGAATGGAAGCTTAATGATGGCAAGTACAGTTCTGCGAGACAAAGAGAAAGGAAGTGTTGACTGCTGGAAAGTTGACAGCCTCAAATAATCAATACCGTGAGGAACATTCACAACCATCTCCGCTTGGTTGTTACTCAACTCTCAATAATGTATAATATATATATATAATATATATATATATATATATATATATATATATATATATATATATATATATATATATACATACACTAGTTACCCTCCACCTCTGCCACACATCACAGGTTCACTACACATCTAATCACATGTTCTTACCACACTCACATTTTTCCTTTCAACATTTTATTCTTTATTTCACACACCGTAACTCCTCCCCATCCCCTCTCCCAGTTCAGGTCTTAGTGAGACTTCGGGAGATTTCACACTCGATCTGCCGCCCATCCCGGGGGTCCGGAGCCTTGGCCGCAGCGGTGGGCGGCGATACACGGCCACGATGCCGTGCCTTATCTAACAATTTTTCTTATAATCCTGATAACTTATCTTACCAACCGTCCATTCCTATCAGCATGTCTACTTTACCAGGTGAATTGAACTAAACCAACGCATAATGATACTGAAAACACAAACACACAAAAATATGAATGAATAAAAAAATTGTGTGTTTTCACTCACGGTCTTGTCAACGCGAGCTGGACTCCGATCGCCAGTTTTACCCTCCCGGAAAGCTCGTAGTGACCGATCTTTGGGTAATGCTTGGACCTCGCACACCACACACACCCCATCCCCTTGTTCAAGGTGGACAGTAACAACCCACGTGTATCAGTTAAAAATCCCCGGAGCGAGCGGGGTCGGGGATCGAACGCATGACCACAAAATGATTTGGAGCTCAAATCCACTTCACCCCGCAGCATAATGTTTTCTTTGTTTTTTTGGTGTGTGTGTGTGTGGGAACTCTGTAGTGTAGTGGTTAGCACGCTCGGCTTACAACCGAGAAGTCCCGGGTTCGATCCCCGGGCGGAGCGAAAGATAGATGGGTGATCTTTCTTAAATCCCTAGCCCCTGTCCACCCAGCAGTGAATGGGTACCGGGTGCCAGCCGGGGGTTTGTAACCCCCCCCCCCGGGGTGGTGGCTTCGGCCAACACTAATATGCAGCAGTGGTAGATCACTATGGCTCTGAGGCATTATCCTTTAAACAAAACAAACAAGAGAAACAAGAGTGTGTGTGTGTGCTTGTGTGGTGTGTGTGTGTGTGTATGTAAGGGACATAAAAGAGATAATGAAAATTTTATTTTATGAAGGATGCCACATAAAAAAAATATATAGCAGAAAGAGAAACAATAAAAATGAAAACACGATGGTGTACAACAGAACAAAGACGCTGTGAGATCAAAGAAAGTTGTATGTATTTAGTAACCATGAGAATCATCCAAAGCAATGACACGAGAGAGAGAGAGAGAGAGAGAGAGAGAGAGAGAGAGAGAGAGAGAGAGAGAGAGAGAGAGAGAGAGAGAGAGAGAGAGAGAGAGAGAGAGAGAATATTACATAATGTTGTATTACGTTCCATTGTTTACACTCTTATACATTGAAGTTACTGGATCCCTAAAGCCAATTTCAAGCAAGCCGAAAACAAATACTCTTATAACACCCTTGTGGACACCCTATAGCAGCGCCAAATAACAAGTGTGACTAGTAGGAATAGAAAACAATGTTAATAGATATTGCAATGAGACGCAAGCTAGGATGTGGCGTATATACTAAAACTATAAAAAAAAGATGATGAGTAAAACATTTGGGTGTGGCGGTGGGGAGAACTGGGGAAGGGGGAAGGGGTAGGGTGACGTGAGGGAGAGAAAATACATTTGAATACAGCAGAGAACGGCTTACATGGGTATCATATGGGTCAAGCAAGGGAGGCCGAGGGAGAGCTACATGTTGGGGCAAGGGAACAATGAAAATGAATGGTAACAGCTGGATGAGGTAGGAAAACTATGGATGTGGTAAATAAACACTGAATGAGATGAGGAACAGTAGTGTGAGGCAAGGAAGTGCTGGGTGAGGCAGGGAAGTGCTGGGTGAGGCAAGGAAGTGCTGGGTGAGGCAGGGAAGTGCTGGGTGAGGCAGGGAAGTGCTGGGTGAGGCAGGGAAGTGCTGGGTGAGGCAAGGAAGTGCTGGGTGAGGCAGGGAAGTGCTGGGTGAGGCAGGGAAGTGCTGGGTGAGGCAGGGAAGTGCTGGGTGAGGCAAGGAAGTGCTGGGTGAGGCAGGGAAGTGCTGGGTGAGGCAGGGAAGTGCTGGGTGAGGCAGGAAAGTGCTGGGTGAGGCAGGGAAGTGCTGGGTGAGGCAGGAAAGTGCTGGGTGAGGCAGGGAAGTGCTGGGTGAGGCAGGGAAGTGCTAGGTGAGGCAGCGAAGTGCTGGGTGAGGCAGGGAAGTGCTAGGTGAGGCAGGGAAGTGCTGGGTGAGGCAGAGCAGAATTGGATGGACTTTGGTTAAAGTTAGAAACAGTTGGGTGGGACAGAGAGCACTGGGTGGAGTGGAAATATTTGGCGGCGGCGGAACAGTGGGTGGAGTGGAAAGTTGGGTGGGGCGGCGGAACAGTGGGTGGAGTGGAAAGAGTTGGGTGGGGCGGCGCAACAGTGGGTGGAGTGGAAAGAGTTGGGTGGGGCGGCGCAACAGTGGGTGAAGTGGAAACAGTTAGGTGGGGCGGCGCAACAGTGGGTGAAGTGGAAACAGTTGGGTGGGGCGGCGGAACAGTGGGTGGAGTGGAAACAGTTGGGTGGGGCGGCGCAACAGTGGGTGGAGTGGAAAGAGTTGGGTGGGGCGGCGCAACAGTGGGTGGAGTGGAAACAGTTGGGTGGGGCGGCGCAACAGTGGGTGGAGTGGAAACAGTTGGGTGGGGCGGCGCAACAGTGGGTGGAGTGGAAAGAGTTGGGTGGGGCGGCGGAACAGTGGGTGGAGTGGAAACAGTTGGGTGGGGCGGCGCAACAGTGGGTGAAGTGGAAACAGTTGGGTGGGGCGGCGGAACAGTGGGTGAAGTGGAAACAGTTGGGTGGGACGGCGGAACAGTGGGTGGAGTGGAAACAGTTGGGTGGGGCGGCGCAACAGTGGGTGAAGTGGAAATAGTTGGGTGGGGCGGCGGAACAGTGGGTGGAGTGGAAACAGTTGGGTGGGGCGGCGCAACAGTGGGTGGAGTGGAAAGAGTTGGGTGGGGCGGCGCAACAGT
>JACEEZ010018794.1:610000-713545 GCA_016584305.1 Chionoecetes opilio
CTTTCATTCATTACGTTCAGTTAACCGGGTTCTCACACAGTGGTTATCCCTTCCCCTAGAATTCAGCTCCTCTGTAATATTTTGTAAACCTGCGTAAATTATCATCAATTTAAATATTTTTCTCCTTGAAGACTTATAATGAGTTATAAGACTAATTTAATTTTCCTGTCATCCAAGCAGGAAGTAGATAAAATACGGGTGGTCTTTTCAATTTTTTTTTTTTTGTAATGTATTGTATTGTTGTAATAAAATTATGTATGAGGTATCGCTTAAAGCCAATTTTTGGTATTTCTTTTCATTCTTTAGTAATAATGTAACGTAATGTTGTGATAAATTCAACACCCTTAATATCGTATTCCATTGCTCTAGATATTTTAAAACGCTGCAGTATCTTTAGTGGTATCGCTGAAAGCCAATATCTTCGAATTTTGTTGATCATGATTTGATATACATAATTTTTCATGTCCAGGTAGTTGTTATTCATAAGGTCATTATATCCCTCACAGGTATATAATGGTACCTGTGAGGGATATAATGACCTTATGAATAACAACTACCTGGACATGAAAAATTATGTATATCAAATCATGATCAACAAAATTCGAAGATATTGGCTTTCAGCGATACCACTAAAGATACTGCAGCGTTTTAAAATATCTAGAGCAATGGAATACGATATTAAGGGTGTTGAATTTATCACAACATTACGTTACATTATTACTAAAGAATGAAAAGAAATACCAAATATTGGCTTTAAGCGATACCTCATACATAATTTTATTACAACAATACAATACATTACAAAAAAAAAAAATTGAAAAGACCACCCGTATTTTATCTACTTCCTGCTTGGATGACAGGAAAATTAAATTAGTCTTATAACTCATTACAAGTCTTCAAGGAGAAAAATATTTAAATTTATGATGATTTACGCAGGTTTACAAAATATTACAGAGGAGCTGAATTCTAGGGGAAGGGATAACCACTGTGTGAGAACCCGGTTAACTGAACGGAACAAATTAGTGCTTCTGCTCGTACTTCTGTTTAGTGTGGCATCTATAGTAATGCTATTATCATTTTCTTACTTCATGACACTTTTTCAACAGTAAATATCTCATGGCTCTGGAGGCATTTTGATCTGGGTATTAAACTCTTATATTTATGTTCTATTTAATTTGGCATCTATCATTCATCTTGTTCTCGTTACGCATGAAATATCAAGATGTTCCCCTTGAAAATTTGATGCCAGTTGGACTGTCAATTTTTGCTTCTTTTATTTTATTTTTTAACCCCTTAAGACCCAGAACGCAATTTCCATTGTAATTTGGCTATCATTAGACAGACTATTTTTAGTGAATTTAAGCAATATGTAATAGATATGACCTGTTTAGTATCCTTGTCGATTAACTAATTTGGTATATTCAGTTATTTTTCGTAATTTTATGGCTAACAACATAGTTTTTTATGACAAAGGAAAGATCTGGGCGCGAAGGGGTTAATATCACCTTGGTCTCGCTCCCATCTAAGCTCTTCCTTCACCTCATCCTGTCATATTATATAGTACTGCTTTATCTTCATAGTTTACGCCTTCTAAAAAAACATGCTCCTTTTTTTCTTTCGTGTTCTCTTGTCATGTGTGAGATCTTTCATTATTTGTATGTTTTTGTCAAAATTCAATTTCTTGACTTCAATGTATCACGAACATCTTGATTACATTTCTTAATATAAATCCTATCCTTATTTTCTTATCTCTTTTTCTTGCTATTTCCATTCTATTGGCTTATTATATCCTTTACTCTCATGTTCCTCCCTCTTCATTTGTCTTACTTTATATCAGTTTTACTCTTTCTCATTCTTCTCTAACGCTGACATACATTACTTTTATGTTGATCTTTTTTCTTCAAACATTCAATTAGGGCAAGATTATTGTTATCTTTTCCTTCGGCAGAAAATGTTCCGCTCTCTTCTTATCCCTCAAGTGCTCCATAATATAAATAATCCTCCTTTCTATGTTGGTATCCACTCACCCTCCTTGTTGCCTTGCTTCTTCATTATTCATTCATTTTATTCATCATCAATTTTGGCTTCCTTGTCATTCATTATTCAACACTAATCTAAATTTTCTTTCCTAAGCTGCTAAATTTGTTCCTTAACTTCATATTAAGTTTGAGTAGCATAATCTTATCTTCTCCTATCTAATCTTTCCAACTCTGGCAGTAAACCATTTCACTTTTTCGTTCCTTATTATGATGCATATATGGCTACCTCATAAAAATACATACATTACTATCTCGAATATAAAAGTGTGTGCATTTATTTATTGCTTTTCATAAGAAAATAAGAACATAAGAAAACAAGGAAGCTACAAGAGGCCGTGAGACCTATACTACACGTGGTAGTTTATGTTACTTAACACTACCTACATTCACCTTTCATCCCCATCC
This sequence comes from Chionoecetes opilio, assembly GCA_016584305.1. Taxonomy (NCBI): domain Eukaryota; kingdom Metazoa; phylum Arthropoda; class Malacostraca; order Decapoda; family Majidae; genus Chionoecetes; species Chionoecetes opilio. The sequence continues at coordinate 612,445 of JACEEZ010018794.1, forward strand.
ATGAAATTGTCTAGCCTCCTTTTAAAACTCTCTATTGACTCTACACTAACTACCTGATGACTGAGTACATTCCAATCATTTACCAACCTATTTGTGAACCTAGTCAGTCTTTGCTTTTTCATGGAAATACATTCACACATTCTAAAACGATTCATTTCTGAACTTCTAAACAGTTCTTCCTTTACATTTTTTTTCTGGAGATATTTGCTTTATCATTCATTAGCAATGGTATTCTCCACTCACACAATAAATAATTACACATACAATCTGCAGGATTCTAGGGTTGAAAAGTAACGTTCCGTATTAAAACAAGCAAAAATCTACTTTTTTGAAATTTGGTAATGTAGTCATACGATACATACTTGCATGAAATACTCATAGATTGCAAGTAATGAGCTTCATCATTAGGCCTACCCATCTATTGGAAATGCATGATACACTGCGAAAAATAAGTTCCCAAAACCTCTACTTGATCACCACACCTATACAAGATACACTGAACTATATAGTATACCAAAGACTACTCTATACTGGACTTGCTACTCGTGCCCCGCGCCAAGCCGCCCATGACCAGTGGAGGCCAGTTTTGCGATTCCTGCCATTTTCGAACGTTCACCCCCATTTCCCTTCCTGTGGTTTATCAGTATAAATGATATACCGTTATCTTCGTAAATGTTTGTTCTATAATATTGTTATGCATGAGCTATGCATGATGTGTTGTAGGGAAGGCATGTCTGTGTGTGTGTGTGTGTTGAGCGCGGGGGAAGGTAGTGTGTGTTGAGGGTACGCGTCGAAACGACCTTGGACACCGCAGGGAGAGCGTGGCGGGCTGAGACAGAGGAGGCAGTGTGGTGCCAAGGCAGCGCGTGAGAGTGACTCTCAGGCTAGCAGAGAGGGAGGGTGGGTACAGCTTTGATTCATTAAACCCAGACCTGTCGCTTGTGTCTCCTTCGCCCCCCTGTGTTTTGACCTCGTGTACCACTTAACTCGCCCTCATCTTGACACACCGAACTCCTGTAGAAGTCGCCTGCAGAAGTGAGTTGCCTGCAGCGGCTATTGTTAACGTAAAACACCTTCTCCTGCATAGCCTATACCTGTAACACCTGGGTGTGGTGTGGTAAGGTCCAGGAGAGGAGGGAACAGCGTAACAATATTATCAAATAAAAAACAGTAAAATAAACTAAAGAAATGCCATTATGAGAGAGTGACGAAATATGCATGAACTTAATATTCACTTAAACTCTTCGCCATTTAATATTTTGCGAGAAAACATTTTAGATGAAACATATCAATAGAAGCGGATTTTCATTAGCTTTCCATTGATATATTTCGGTTTCTGATAAATGAATTACCACCACGCATAAATTAGCGTTAACTAAAAAAATAACATCATCAATCGGATCGGCAAATAAAAAAAGTGTTCCATGAATACAGTAGACTATGGCTTATCAGTATAAATTATACACTGTTATCTTCGTAAAAGATTGTTCTATAATATTATCAAATAAAAAACTGTAAAATACACTAAAGAAATTCCATTATGAGACTGAAGAAATATGCATGAACTTATATTCACTTAAACTCATCGCCATTTAATATTTTGCGTGAAGACTTTTTACATGCAACATATCAATAGAAGCGGAATTTTATTAGCTTTCCATTGATATATTTCGTTTTCTGATAAATGAATTAGAACCATGCATAAATTAGCGTTTACTAAATAAATAACATCATCAATCGAGTAATTTTCCCGCTTGATGAGGTTATTTATTTATTTAACGCTAATTTATGTATGGTTCTAATTCATTTATCAGAAAACGAAATATATCAATGGAAAGCTAATAAAATTCCGCTTCTATTGGTATGTTTCATGATAAATGTTTTCTCGCAAAATATTAAATGGCGAAGAGTTTAAGTGAATGCATATTTCCTCACTCTCATAATGGCATTTCTTTAGTGTATTTTACTATTTCTTATTTGATAATATTATAAAACAAACATTTACGAAGATAACGGTATATCATTTATACTGATAAACCATAGGAAGGGAAATGGGAGTGATGTTCGAAAATGGCAGGAATCGCAAAACTGGCCTCACTGGAAATAGCCCAAAATGAGTAGCACGTCCAGTATACATACAGTAGTCTTTGAGTATACCTGTGCAAATAAGGCAATAATCAGTTATAAAAGGAAAGTAAATATAAAGTGGCCTGCATCCATTCTCTGTGCAATAGTTATAAGTCCAACTTGACGTGGACGCTGTAATATGCAAAACCAATCTCGCTCCGGGAGGTGAGGAGGCGCAGGGAAGACCTCGGACTGGAAGGGCGAGAGGGCGCGGGAAGGGGGGAAAATATAGAAAAAACATAAACATTTCGATACATTTTCTATTTTTTATACATGAAATATTCTTTCCAAATTAGTTTCGAATACAGTCCCGTGCAATGTTGTGCAGGATGCGTAATTTTGATGCCGCCTCAGTGTGCATAGTTTGATTTATAGGAGGAAATATCCTTACACACACACACACACACATTCACACACACACACACACACACACACACACACACACACACACACAGACAGAAACACACACACACACACACACACAGACATAAACACACACACACACACAAACACACACACACACACAAAACACACACACACACACACACACACACACACAGAAACACACACACACAGAAACACACACACACACACACACACACACACAGAAACACACACACACACACATAAACACACACACACACATAAACACACACACACACATAAACACACACACACACACAAAAAAAAAACGTCATTCCTGGACCACCCCCTGCTACTCTTCCCTTATCTGCATCCCAAAACCCACTTTCCAAGCCTCGCATCATCCTAGTTTTAAGAGGTGTCCAGACAGGCACGCGTCGTAGGTGTTCCACATGTAAAGTATCCTGTAAAATATCTTATCATTCAGGTCTCTAGAATAGCTTCTCGTAATAACCGATGTAATCCTCATTCATACGCCAGCTTTCAAAATACGGTGGGGTTGTGAAATGAAATGTTCTATAGCACACTTTCTATAAAACCTGGGTTATTTGTGGTTTTTCTTTTTCGTTTTTATATAGTTTACAATTAGATATAAATGTTCTACTTTCAATACTCTATTAATCGTTAAAATTGTTATTAATGTTTCAGTTTCCTAACTTAACAGTCTGATTCGCGTCTGTGCGAGGGTCATTTTAGTAACTGTTCACGAAAATTACCTTAGAGGGAGGAAAACACCTGCCTTTCCTGTGATATATTTCACCTATAATTTCCTAAACTTTTAAATGGTACTTCCTTTACCATATCAACGGCCAGAAATGCAAATTTCACGAGTACAGGAAAGTGTGTGTGTGTGTGTGTGTGTGTGTGTGTGTGTGTGTGTGTGTGTGTGTGTGTGTGTGTGTGTGTGTGTATTCATCTAGTTGTATTTTACAGGGCCTGAGCAACGCTCGTATGGCCCCGTCTCCATATCAACATTTATTTTATCATTCATCCTTAGTGCTTAGTGTTGGCCGAAGCCACCACCCCGGGAGGGGGGTCACAAACCCCCGGCTAACACCCGGTACCCATTCACTGCTGGGTGGACAGGGGCTCGGGTTTTAAGAAGACCGCCCGTCTGTCTTCGCTCCGCCCGGGGATCGAACCCGGGACTTCTCGGTTGTGAGCCGAGCGTGCTATCCCTTACACTACGGAGTTCCCTCACACACACACAATGTGTGTGTGTGTGTGTGTGTGTGTGTGTGTGTGTGTGTGTGTGTGTGTGTGTGTGTGTGTGTGTGTGTGTGTGTGTTCTGTTTAGGGTAACTGTTAAAGATGGATATTGTTATTCAAAGAGAACATAAATGTTTAAAGAGAGAGAGAGAGAGAGAGAGGAGGAGAGAGAGAGAGAGAGAGAGAGAGAGAGAGAGAGAGAGAGAGAGAGAGAGAGAGAGAGAGAGAGAGAGAGAGAGAGAGAGACACACACACACACAGAGAGAAGAGAGAGAGAGAGAGAGAGAGAGAGAGAGAGAGAGAGAGAGAGAGAGAGAGAGAGAGAGAGAGAGAGAGAGAGAGAGAACAAACAAGAGAGAGAGAGAGAGAGAGAGAGAGAGAGAGAGGAGAGAGAGAGAGAGGAGAGAGAGAGAGAGAGAGAGCATTGGGAAGGGCGAGGCAGAGGTTGTGAGAGGAGAAGGGTGCAGGCTGAAGGTCAAAGGTCATTGTCTCACCACACACGCTCGGGACCTGGAATACGGCCAGACCCTTCCCACCTTCACTACCTTCTCCGAACACTCCCCAACGCTCCTGTCTTGTTTTCATCCTTTCCATTCCTGTTCTCTTTTTTGTTATATATATAATGGAAGTATTATATTTTCTATGCACCCTTAGTCCCTTACTCTTCCTATTAATCTGTCCGACCAAATCTTCAGCTTTTCTGATAAGTCTTTCTTGTAAGCTCCAATTCCTTCTGTTGTTTCATCTCCTTCCTCGGGATTTCTCTTTCCCTTTACCGGTTAAACTTGATCGATAAGAAAGAGATTACTTTCCCTTTGTTTACACGTCCTGAAATGAATAATTACGTAAAAGAAATGACAACAATGCTAACGAAGAAAATTAAGAGGGCAAGACTTTATGTTGATATTCCAGTTCGCCTTTTCAAGCTTTTCAAGTCCTTTTGGAAGAGATTCTCCTACTTTATCCTATGTCAGCGTATCCCATCCATCGCCATTCAGCACAAAGCAGCCCACTGTGTCTCCTCCTATCTTGCGGCCTTGATGGAAGAGAGTTTGGATCCCAGCCGCTTCCTTCCCTCCCTTTCTATCCAATCAGCCATTCACCACCAAACTAGTTCTTTAGGTTTAAATTCTGGAGTTCTCGTCCTTCCCGTCCATCATTTCATTTTTTTTTTTCCCCTCCAGCTTCCTTCCACTTGCCCTTCCCATCTTTTGCTCTTGCCAACAACCTTGTGCTCTCTAACTTCCTCCTCCTTCCTCCAAGTTCCTGCCTCAGATTCTTCCTTCCTAGTTCATTCCTTGCAACCTCCTTTAACTTTTTTTCTTCCACTCTTACAAAGTTCCTCACCGGTTGTTAAATTCTTCCAACTTCCACGGTAACCTAAGCCATCAAACTTGATAACCTTTCGGTTTGCTCAGCTCCCCGTGTTGCCTGATTTCTTATTTTATTTTCTGGTTCACCGTATTGCCCACTGCATCTCAGACTGACACCTAAACTTCGTCAGACTGAAGCTTAGGAGGATGGCTCGATGGAATATTATATGAGGTGTTCGCAGCAGTAGTAACAGATGTGATAGAAGTAGTAGTAGTAGAAGTAGTAGTAGTAGTAGTAGTAAGTAGTAGTTCAGTTCAGTTCAGTATATTTTACTTCGTAAGTAACTTACATAGTAGACTAGACGCAGAACACGATTTACAACAAGTAAAAAAATGTTATAGCCATAAACAAACAGTACGATTTACATATACTTAAATAAAATAGCTTGAAGTTATTTACATTGAGTTTCAACTTAAAACATGAACCTAAAAATCTCATACAAATAAAAATAAAGCAAAATGTATGAACAGGCTAACCATTAAAATGAATTGCAATAAATTAATAATATATATATATATATATATATATACAAAAACGTAATGAGAAATACATTTGTAAACTACATAAGAAAGATTAAAAATACACCATTAAGCTATGAAGGCATCAGTATCCATAATGCAAACAGGGGCCTCGCCTCTCCTCATGTCTCTGTACCCAAAGTATCCTTGACTTAATAACATCAAGATCCTCGTCAAATACATTGATATTTTATATAATTATCAAATAAATTTATAATATAAATCATAAAGAGACCATTGGCATAAAAATATATATTATATTTGATGAGAGCATTGTTTTATCTAAGCAGTCTTTTAAAAATCTTGCTTGTATTGTTATTATTATTATTATTATTATTATAGTAGTAGTAGTAGTAGTAGTAGTAGTAGTAGTAGTAGTAGTAGTAGTAGTAGTAGTAGTAGTACAAGAAGCAGTAGTAGTACAAGTAGCAGTAGTATAGTAGCAGCAGTAATAAAAGCAGCGTAGCAATAATAATAGTTAGCAGTAGTAAAAGCAGTTTCATCAGGCAAAATCCTGTTGTCACAATGTACCATCCGCTCGTCAGTCAGGCACTACCACAGTAATCCCTCCGATCAATAGCATCATAGTGTACCAGAACAACTCATCCCATCAGTTCAAGTACTTTACATTGGTACACGGTATGACTTAGCTATTGGTAGTAGTAAAATAGTAGTGGTAATAGTTGTAGTAATAGTAGCAGTAGTGAAGTGATAACAGCAGCAACAGCAGCAGTAGTAGTAATAGTAGTAGTTATAGACTAATAGTAATAGTAGAAGTAGCAATTTTTGTTGTTGTTGCTGTCGTTATTGTTGATATTGTTAAAGTAGTAGTAGTAGTAGTAGTAGTAGTAGTAGTAGTAGTAGTAGTAGTAGTAGTAGTAGTAGTAGTTATAGTAGCAGTAGCAGTAGCAGTAGTAGTAACAGTAGAAGTAGAAGCTTTTGTTATTGTTGCTGTTGCTGTTGTTATTGTTGTTGTTGTTGTTGTTAAAGAAGAAGAAGTAGTAGCAGTAGTAGCAGTAGTAGTAGTAGGTGTGTTATTGTTATTATTGTTGTTTTTGTTGTATTGTTGTGTTATTGTATATAGCATCAGGTGAAACACGAGACAAGCGGGATTCGTGTAACATTGGATGCGGTTAGAGTGCGAACAGTGTGGGTAAAATGGGTTATTGATTTTGGATATCATGGTGGCACAGCAGTTAGAGCCACGTCACTATGTGGGCTGGAGGTGGCGAAGGGCAGAACAAGGTTACGAAGTGATGTGACCTGACGACCTGTTAGTGGGAAATATGAGGTACATCTTTTTTTCCTTTTTTTTTCATCACAAAGGACTGGCTAAGGGCAAAAAAAAAAGAGGTAACAAAATAGCCCGATCAGTTGCGAGTCCCTATAAAGAAGACAGCAAGAGAATAAAGAAAGGTGTTGGACCAATTTAGTTCGAAAGGTGTCTTGTCACTCCTCTCTGTCTGATACGCGCTAAGGGTGTGGAAATGGGATGTGTTTAGTGAAGGGATAGTACTATATATGGGAATAGTGTTGGCAGTTCAATGAGGGGATATTAAAAAATGAAAACACGTGTCACAGAACAGTTTCGGTGATACGACATCAAGTACATTAGATCAATGTTTACTCGAGCAACTGATGTTCATTTGTTATTTATCAAACCGACACACACACACACACACACACACACACACACACACACACACACACACACAAACACACACACACACACACACACACACACACACACACACACACACACACACACACACGCACACACACACACACACACACACTAACACACACACACACTATCTACATAATCTACGGAAGTTATGAATAATCTCCAGTCTAATACTTTTTAATACGAACGTATAAAGAAAAATGTAGCCGTAATTAAGGATGGCTCTGTGGTGTGTGTGTGTGTGTGTGTGTGTGTGTGTGTGTGTGTGTGTGTGGGAGGGGGGGGGGCGATCAAGAAAACGATTATGATGAAATAATTAGTGAAACCAATGTTCTTGTTGCGAGAGAGAGAGAGAGAGAGAGAGAGAGAGAGAGAGAGAGAGAGAGAGAGAGAGAGAGAGAGAGAGAGAGAGAGAGAGAGAGAGAGAGAGAGAGGATGAGAGAGAGAGAGAGAGAGAGGATTAAGGAAAGAACACAGAGACCCCAGATTAGCAATTTCTTCCAATTTAACACAATTTGTTGCCTCGTCATAGCTTACAATGCAAGACAAAGAAGTAATAAAAAACCAAGGAACAAAGGTCACATGAAAGTAGAATACAGAAAACTACGAGCAAAGACTTCACACATCAGTACATCGATAATAATCACGAAACGAGCCATTTTGTTGATCTAGGTAAGAGAATCGTGTATATAATGTAAGGTTTACGTCTACCTTGTATGTAATGTAAAGTTTAAGTCTGTAACACATGATCCTAAGCACGCACTAGGCACTGCTGCGAGACAGACATTGACAGAGATTGACGTTAATGAAAAGTGCAAGAGAATAACACTACTTTTTTTTCAATTCGCAGGTGTGAGAGAGGAATAACCAGGTGGACAGAGAGAGAGAGAGAGAGAGAGAGAGAGAGAGAGAGGAGAGAGAGAGAGAGAGAGAGAGGAGAGAGAGAGAGAGAGAGAGAGAGAGAGAGAGAGAGAGAGAGAGATGGATGAGGAGGGGGAGTAGTTGTGCATTAGAGAACATAATAGTGTGGTGTCTCTTTAATGTACCAGGGTACTATATCGTTTTCAGAGAGAGAGAGAGAGAGAGAGAGAGAGAGAGAGAGAGAGAGAGAGAGAGAGAGAGAGAGAGAGAGAGAGAGAGAGAGAGAGAGAGAGAGAGAGAGAGAGAGAGAGAGAGAGAGAGAGAGAGAGAGAGAGAGAGAGAGAGAGAGAAAGAGAGAGGGAGAGAGAGCACATATCTAAACTAGCCACACAAACATCGTATATCCCCACTAAACTCTATGACAGTGAATGAAAGTTAATGAATAATTGAAACAGTATTCATAGCATTCATAGATATAATTGTTGGACTCAAGATCAGAACTATTCATGATAGTCCATCTTATTTGTCATACGCTAAAGTTGCATCCTACCTTCTTCCTACGCCTGTTGTTGTAAAATCTACTCATCAATTTTCATCCACATTGGACCACACGTATAAAATAATTTTAAATGGGCATTGGCATTAATCTATATTTGAATTTGTTCCTGCAACTTACTGCCGGTTAACTGGATTCGAATGCAAATGATTTCGCTAACTACTCACAAAATCTTTCAGTATTCTAAGCACACATAGAGAGAGAGAGAGAGAGAGAGAGAGAGAGAGAGAGAGAGAGAGAGAGAGAGAGAGAGAGAGAGAGAGAGAGAGAGAGAGAGAGAGAGAGAGAGAGAGAGAGGGGGGGTGATTAACTGTGTCTGTATTGGTGGTTAGCTGTACAAATAGTCACCTTAATTTGATAATAATCCACCTTGTGTACTTGGCAAAGCAGCAGTATACTATGAAGCATGCCTCTCTACCCGTGACATAGTAAACAAAAAAACCTCCTCCATCCCGATAAGGCCAGCGGGGCAATGATGTGCTCAATTTATGGAAATCACATCCGAAGCGTAGTATTTAACCGGATTTACGTTGCAAGTCATATAAAATTTATCCTCCTTCCCAAGAGACATACAGACAGCTTTCCATTGTGTGTGTGTGTGTGTGTGTGTGTGTGGTGTGTGTGTGTGTGTGTGTGTGTGTGTGTGTGTGTGTTGTAGTGACATGAGTGCACATGCTCTATCAGAGTGCACATGATCTATCACAGTGCACATGATCTAGTTTCACGATTTCAACGCCATCAACGTAGTCTGTAATTGGCTATACTGATGGTTTCCTCGCATGTTTAGGCGCTGAGCCGAGGGTTGCTGGGTAGAAAATAGAATCCAACCCTTTGTATGGAATTTATAAGGAAAGTATTGATCCTATGAATGCACAAATATAATATAGTAGGTCACACGAATAAGCAGCCAGTATTATTCTTATCTGATATAACCATTATCATATCTAAACAATGGATCCAATCTAAACAATGGGTAAAAAATAGGATGTAACTTTTTCTATGAGAGCTATATGAAAAGTTTTGATCCTATGAATGCACAAATATAAATTAAGTCACACGTATAAGCAGCCATTATTATATTTTTTTTTATATAACCATTATTATATCTAGACAATGCATCCATCATTTGGTTCACTGTTAGCATGACATTCAGCTTTTACCTTGACACTTGTCTTCATCAACAGCGTCACCACCACCGTCTGTTTCACTATTGAAAATGATCATAGTTAGATGTGTCCACTCAGCACGCACTGATGGGAGGGAACCTCGGACGGAGAGACAGACATATAAACACAGACAATAGACTACTTTTGTTGTGCATACTATTTTTCATCATTATCATTGTTATTACTATCATTATTATCGTTTGTATTGTCACTATACCAACACTACTACTACTACTACTACTACTACTACTACTACTACTACTACTACTACTACTACTACTACTACTACTACTACTACTACTACTACTACAAATACTACTACTACTACTACTACTACTACTACTACTACTACTAATACTACTAATACTACTGCAACTACTACTACTATTTCTACAACTAATACAACTACTTCTACTTCAACTACTTCTACAACTACTACCACTACAATAACAACTACTACTACTTCTACTACATCAAAGATACACCACAATATTATGAGTATCAAATTCACCACAAAGTAAGGCATGATTTTATCCACATCGATTCCTTCTGAAATATAAAATAAACGACATCCGTGAGGTAATTCTCCTCCTCTCCCTCCTCGTCCTCCTATATGACGTTCCCAACCCCCTCAACCCCCCAACCTCAATCCCCCTCACCCCCTCAAGTTATCGCGCCCAAAATAACACGCGTGACTGGGGTTCCACGAATAGCATTGCTTCTCATGCACATCTAAGATCAAGGCTGAAGCACTTTGTTAAAATTTGGTATTTCTTGTCATGTGTTTATTGTATCTATCTACGTATCTATTTACCTTTCAGTTCATCTGTATCTATCTATTGGTGTCTCATTCTCTCTCTCATCTTCCCCTATCTCTCTCTCTCTCTCTCTCTCCTCTCTCTCTCTCTCTCTCTCTCTCTCTCTCTCTCTCTCTCTCTCTCTCTCTCTCTCTCTCTCTCTCTCTCTCTCTCTCCTCTCTCTCTCTCCTCTCTCTCTCTCTCTCTCTCCTTCTCTCCTCTCCTCTCATATATATATATATATATATATATATATATATATATATATATATATATATATATCTCCAACATAATTTCATGGATGAGGATCACAGCTGGTAATGGACATCGAGCCACCTATTGTAGACCATACCGTTTTTTGCAGACTCCTTATGATTCTATATTCTTAAGATCTAACACTCTCATAGCTTTACCTACATTTGTCTAACTTTCCCTGTAATTTGCTGGCTACCTGTGCTTGCGTCTTCAATCAATGCCAACCAAACGCACACTAAGTATCCTTCGTCCAGGGTCTTTCTCGAGTCCTGAGGCAAAAATATCCCTATGTATACATTAGCTCTTTACGAACAACAGACCTTTCTACCCCCTTTACCCCCGACACCAGCCACCCAACACATGCGCCGCCAATTAATAGTTATTTTAGCCCGTGAGCTGCTAATTGCTTCCACATAGAAATCGATAAATCAGCAGCATTTTTAAGAACATAAGAACATAAGAAAATAAGGAAGCTACAAGAATCAGGCCGTGAGGCCTACACGTGGTAATTCCTGTCACCTAACACTACCTACATCCACCTTTCCTCCCCATCCATGAACCTGTCCAGCCCCTATTTAAAGCTCCCCAATGATTCCGCACTAACTACCTGTCTCCTGAGTCCATTCCAATCATTCACCACCCTATTTGTGAACCAGTTTTTCCCTATTTCCTTTCTAAATCTACGCCCTTCCAGCTTGAATCCATTACTTCTTGTTCTACCCTGGTTAAAAGCCATAAGAACTTTTCCTACCTCTCCTTTATTAAGTCCCTTTATCCACTTAAAAACTTCTATCAGATCGCCCCTTACTCTGCGTCTCTCGAGTGAGTGTAAATTTAATAACTTCAAACTCTTCTCATAACTAAAGTTACGCATTCCTTGTATCATTTTGGTCATCCTTCTCTGCACTGATTCTAACAAGGCTATATCCATCCTGTAATATGGAGACCAAAACTGAACCACATAGTCTAGGTGAGGTCTGACTAGAGCCAGATAAAGCTTTATAATAAATTCCGCACTTCTACTTTTAATACTTCTGGTAATGAATCCTAATACTCTATTAGCTCTATTTCTGGCCTCAATACATTGTTTCCTAGGTCGGAGGTCTGGGCTCCCCTCACTCCAAGATCTTTTGTACCTTCTGATCTTTTCAGCGATACATTGCTAATGGTGTATCTATTACCAGGTTTTTTTCTACCAACATTCATAACGCTGCATTTATCAATATTAAATTCCATCTGCCATCTGACTGCCCACTCGTTAAGTTTATCTAAGTCTCCCTGCAATATGTTTACATCAGACTGTGATCCAATAATCCTACCTACCTTGGTATCATCAGCAAACTTGCTGATATCACTGTTAATCCCACTATCCAAGTCGTTGATGTAAATCAAAAATAGTAATGGACCCAAAACAGACCCTTGTGGAACTCCACTTGTCACCTGTCCCCATTCAGATTTAGAACAATTAATTGTAACCCTTTGTTGCCTATTACTTAGCCAAGCTCTGATCCAACGAAGAACCTTCCCATCTATACCATGAGCCCTAACCTTATTTAAGAGTCGCTCGTGTGGTACTTTGTCAAATGCCTTACTAAAGTCGAAGTATATTATATCATAATCCTTATCATTATCTGCCGTCTCATAAACTTTCCTATAAAAACTCAATAAATTGGTGAGACATGACCTACCCTTGGTGAATCCATGTTGTGAATCATTGATCAAACTATGCTTATCTAAGTGATCTCTAATGTTTTTTGCAATAATAGATTTCATTTTTTTTTACCTCCTTTCCCATGCAAGACAGCCCTTTACGCAGGGTTGTCAGTATTATATTAAACTTATCACCGTTCTCACTACCTGAATATGTGAAATTTGATGTTATTCACGTGTGTGTGTGTGTGTGTGTGTATGTGTGTATGTGTGTGTATGTGTGTGTATGTGTGTGTGTGTTTGACGTTAAACACATGCGCCGCCAATTAATAGTTATTTTAGCCCGTGAGCTGATAATGGCTTCTACATAGAAATCGATAAATCAGCAGCATTTTTTTACCTCCTTTCCCATGCAAGACAGCTCTTTACGCAGGGTTATCAGTATAATATTGAACTTATCACCGTTCTCACTACCTGAATATGTGAAATTTGATGGTATTCACGTGTATGTGTGTGTGTGTGTGTGTGTGTGTGTGTGTGTGTGTGTGTGTGTGTGTGTGTGTGTGTGTGTGTGTGTGTGTGTGTGTGTGTGTGTGTGTGTGTGTGTGTGTGTGTGTGTGTGTGTGTGTGTGTGTGTATGTGTGTATACGTGTGTGTGTATGTGTGTGTGTGTTTGACGTTAAATACTTCCTTAAAATAGGTTTAATTGAACTCATTTTTTCACTCATTCGAAAGTGCAACGAATGAAGGTGCAAAGGGTGCTCTATAACCTTACTAGAGAAAATAATAAAAAGTCACTATGGTCTCTTACGTGTCGCCTTAAATCGTTGCTTTCCACCCATGAACGTCACATTTGATTGAGTGGCTATTGAATGCAACTCATTACTCACATATCGACCTCGTGGTAAGTCTAGGTCGCTTGTTTTCCCAGTAATTAAACTTGTCGATTGAGGTCACCATCAGCAAGACCCCGCCCACACACACACACCGGGTGCTCCGTGGGTACTCCGTGGTGTAGGGGAAGCACGCACGGTTCACAACCGAGAAGTCCCGGGTTCGATCCCCGGGTGGAGCGGGAACAGATGGGTTGTTTCCTTAAAACCCGAGCCCCTGTCCACCCAGCAGTGAATGGGTGCCGGGTGTTAGCCGGGGTTTGTGACCTGCTCTCCGGGGTGCTGGCTTCGGCCAACACAAAGCACTAAGGATGAATGATACAAATGTTGATATAGAGACGGGGCCACACGAGCATTGCTCTGGCCCTGTAAAATACAACTAGAACAACTAGATGAATACACACACACACACACACACACACACACGCACACACACACACATACACACAGTTACACACACACACAGTTACACACACACACACACACCACACGCACACACATACACACACACACAAGAAGTATTCAGGACTTCAAAGGCAAGCTGGATAATAGTAGATTTGGAAACGGGACAGTACGAGCATAGCTCTTTTCCTGTATGTTACAACTAGGTAAATACAACTAGGTAAATACACACACACAGTTACACACACACCCCGCTACTCCCTGATGTAATATAGTGGGTTTTTTTTTTTACATCACAAAGGACTGGTCAAGGGCAAAAGAACAGAAGTAACAAAAAGAAGACAGTAGGAGAATACAAAAAGGGTGGGTGGGCCGATTTAGTTATTATTCCTAACTCCTGAAGGTGTATCTTATAACATCACCGTCATCATCGTCGTCAGTGCCATCATCATCATCATCATCATCATCATATAAAGGAAATATTGTCAGATAATATGATTTTAAATTCTAAAAAAAGGTGACTCAGGTGGTATTTACATGGCCTATTTTCTTTATATTTTTCTGCAAAGCTCTCCCGTGCACAAATTACCAAATATTTTTGCAGCTTCATAAATTAATGGAATGGGTTTTTTTCCATTAATATCTACCTCTTCAAATCCTGTAATGCAGCAATATATCTAGAAAATATGAAAATTCGTTAATACAGAAATGTTTTTGTCCAGCCCCTCTGACAAGGTTGAAAGTCATTGAAACACATCCCTCTGTGAAAATTAGGTAATAAAGAGCGATTTGCTGAAACCATGTTAATTGAGCATACTAACATTACAGCAACATTAAAATCAACTTGCTCATTTTCCGTAATTAACGCTTGAGCACTGAAGAATAAAAATAAATTTCATATATCTTCGTCCCTTTATAACGATGCAGGACGAGTATCGCATTGGGCACTGACAAAGGTTGGCAGCGATATTGAAAACAGTAACACAGACATGCAAGACACACGACAACGCAGATGCAATGTCAAGCCATAACAGAGGATGCCTATCTTTCTAGTGTGCTCGAGCAGGGCAAAGAATTGACTTCACTCTAACAAATCATGAGGCTTTGATTCCACCATTGCAATCGTATTTTTTACCTCAAGGTATGGCAGAAAGTTGTCGTATATGCATTTAATTGGCATTAAAGTTTCTATTCCTTGCGTATCATATCTAGGTATTCATCCCCATTACTTCAAGATTCCGAACTTCTTGAAAACAATCGTCCAGAAATTCAAAGAACTCTTCCAAATTACTCTTTCCTCATCATCTCCTGGTGGGCTAAGCTTCTCAGGAAAATTTCTCTCCTGCAAGCGAAAACGAAGGTAATCAAAGAGGTAAAAGTAAAGAAAACTCATCCTCAACCGTCCCCCCACACCCCTAAACACACACGGAAGCCAGAATTTTCCATTATCAACTTTCAAACACAACAGGAGGATAAACTTTCCTTGCTATTCGACAATTCCGCAATACAGAAACTTCCTTTTCATGAGTATTATTATATTTAGGAGGCCTACGTTGAGACATCCTAAAGATGTATTCTTTCATTATAGTACTTGCATGACCTAACGGAGATTAAACATCAACATGGGGCGGCAAAGTTAATATAAAGTACCAGCATAAACTACCATGTTAATTTAGCGAAAGTGTCAGGCTAACTCATGAAAGCAAGACTAAATAGAACACTCTGAGAGCGCATCCCTCCGACAAGGCTGAACGAACGAATTAAAATACGATTTATAATAAACACAATATTACTTGCATTATTGATACCCTTACACTTTCAACAGTCAATTCAAAGGTTAAGTTCTTTTCGTTCATTCAGCACTCTGCTTTCTCCTCACATCTGCTCTTCTTGACTTAGATAGATGCATTATTGGTATTTTTTTAACGTTCTTCATGAGTTTTCTCTCTTTTTAGCACTGTTGACAGGAGTATTTTCAGAGAGGTTTTTATAGGAAAGTATGTTAACACAAGCTTAGAATCTCCACGCTGATGGAAAGATAAAGGATTTGGGAGGTTGGAGGCAGAGAGTAAGTATTGACGTTGGAAACTAGAGATTTGTTCCAGGAATGAACTTGAAGGGTGGGGCGCGGAGAACAAATGGTTTTGGGCTCCAGCTTGAGGGCAGCGGACGCAAAACGCAAAACCCCCAGAATATCTTACTCCAGAGCATACTAGCCCAACCCCCTCACCACAACATCGTCGCGTTAACACCATCCACTATCATGTCACCAACAGAGTAAAACCAGAAACAGCTAGAGCCATATCAAGTCTCAAACACATGCGGCCACGCCTTTGCAACGACCACAGCCAGACAGACATTGAAACAAACAGATGAATACAGACTAAACGAGGAAACCACAAGCAAATGGACAGAGAGAAGGTTGTGATACTACAGAACTTAACTATGGGATAAAATAAGTCGCTCGTGAAATTTCTAAATACAGCCACGTATATATAAGATAAGAAAGCTGCTGTTGTCACCTCGACGTCACAAAATCGACATATTGACGCTTGGTATCAGAGGGTGACGCGACGCACTCCCTTGTAGTGATGACTTTATCGGCATTGGCGGGGCATCGGAACACGAACACAAGGGGAAATATTCTTTATGTAACACACACACACACACACACACACAAACACACACACTCTCTCTCTCTCTCTCTCTCTCTCTCTCTCTCTCTCTCTCCTCTCTCTCTCTCTCTCTCTCTCTCTCTCTCTCTCCTATCGCCCTCTAAAAGCCTTCTCAATTCATCTGACCTTAAATATCGTTAAACAAAGAAGGTATGCTAAGTTTTTCTTTAGCTCTACACATCCATCAATTTCTTTTACATACGAGTCATTATTCTCTCCATCAAAACACTTTATAGGGTTACGTTAAGGAACTCTGAATACCAAGCTAAACTCTATTCTGGACTTTGATGTTGCACCATTTAGAATTCCCTTTAATACGGTCTGAACTCCATCAAGTGACTAAGCAGCGTGAAATAATCTCTTAAAAAGTAGCTGTGTAGACCCCCAATACTTTATAGTAAACGCAAGGGGAGGTTTATCTAGCTCTAAACTTTGCGAATGTAGTGAAATTGATGGTAGCTTAGGTCAGCCAACACACGTAATGGCACCTCTGTACTCGTCTTGATGTGTGTTGGCGTCAGGGTTTAAGAACATGGTTTACCCCTTGGAGGCCCAAAGCGTAATTGCCATTGTAATTTGGCTACCATTAGACGATTTTTAGTAAATATAAGCAATATTTTATAGACATGACCTGTTGAGTATCCTTGACGACTTAACTAATTTGGTATATTCAGTTACTTTTCATAATTTTATGGTTCGACAACATACGATTTTTTATAGCTAAGGAAAGATCTGGGTGTAAAGGGGTTAAAGAGAACGAGCGAAATGTGAGACAGAAAGACTGAGTTGTAGATGAGGTGGCGACTTTACACAGGAGGATTAAGATCAGTAAACAGTGTAGGTGGTTCAAGTGAATGAAAATTAATAGAAAAAGCATCATTCAAACCATTACTTAAAAATCATGCAGTATTGTGTGTTTTGTTTAACATTGTACTCGCCTTTCTTCGTTGTACTGTACGAGTAGATACTAATATTTCTATTTTTATTATTATTACTACTATCGTCATTATTATTGTTCTCCTTATCATTATTTATGTTATTAATATTGTCATCAAAGTAGATTACTATTAGCACTATTAGTAGATGTATTCACGGCAGAAACACAGCTTTAATATTCACCACGCATTAGCAAACCACTATAAAAATATAAAAAACTCGCCACTCGTTAAGTTGGCGAAAATGGGGCCTCCTTACGCTTCCATTCCGAACGCACGGGATTGGCTGAGGTGTTGCCGAAGAGCTTTATAATGCCTTACTCCAAATCCCGCCCTAATAAAGCCCCAACACCCAACACCTCAGCAAATCCCGTGCATTCAGAAGGGAGGAGTGAGGGGACCCCATTTTCGCCAACCTAACTTGCGGCAAGTATACGCGACTTCACCTCCCCGCCTGCTTGTCACGGTGAGGACAAGTATGACGCGGTGGCGATAATGCGACAGTGAGCCACACCAACATTACTGATCGGATACACGCAAGGCAAATCCAAAATGATAAGTACAAACACCCAGTTTTTTAATCAAGCAAGGATGAACATCCCATTTGCAAAATGTTTTAGGGCTTACGCCTTACAGGCTCAGCGTCAGTCAGCTATTTCCGCGAGTTGTGAACCCCCGAGCATAGAGGATTCTGGCCTCCCACTGAGTGATTGTGGGTATGTTATACAATCTCCCTCATTCGCCTGATGCTTCACAAGTTACAACAACCTCTTAACACTGTCTGTTCTTCCTTTGTATTCATTTGTATAACCTCTTATGACTGATGGGTACAATTCCAAAGCCCCTTTCCCTGAATCCTCCACAACATTTGCCAAATGAAGGACAAGGGGGAAATTGTTTCTCCTATAGACTCCAGAGCACACAGTGACCCTGATTTCCGAGGCAGTGGTGGTGGTGGTGGTGATAACGCTGGGATCTGGTAACCCTGCGGGTGAAAGCCTGATTAATGTGGAATGATTTTGCTGAGATAAATGATCTTATAACATGACATGCACACACACACACACGCACACATACACACACACACAAGAGAGAGAGAGAGAGAGAGAGAGAGAGAGAGAGAGAGAGAGAGAGAGAGAGAGAGAGAGAGAGAGAGAGAGAGAGAGAGAGAGAGAGAGAGAGAGAGAGAGAGGCGATAATGGAGGATAAGGAGGCTACATAATTTCATGGATGGGGATGAAAGGTGGATGTCTTTAGTGTTAAGTAACAGGAACTACCTCGTATAGGTCTCGCGGCCTCTTGTAGCTTCCTTATTTTCTTATGAGGAGAGAGAGAGAGAGAGAGAGAGAGAGAGAGAGGAAGAGAGAGAGAGAGAGAGAGAGAGAGAGAGAGAGAGGAGAGATAAGGAGTTGGGAAAGGAAAAATAGATTAAGTGAGAGCTGATAGGCAGGGATTATTGCAAAGCTCTTGAAATTTCCGTCAGAACAGAAATCGGTGAGGCATGCAGACGAAGAGAGAGAGAGAGAGAGAGAGAGAGAGAGAGAGAGAGAGAGAGAGAGAGAGAGAGAGAGAGAGAGAGAGAGAGAGAGAGAGAGAGAGAGAGAGAGAGAGAGAGAGAGAGACATACAAATAGAAACAGAGAGTTAGGAAGAAAGAACAAAGTTAGCCGAGATGAAACAAAACAGGACGGGGAAAAGATGAGACAAAGAGGCGGGACAAAGGAGACTTTGAGGGGCGGGGGCGGTGGGGCCTGCAGTGTGTTGGGGAAGGGAAGGAATGGTTGGGTCCGATTGAGTGTTGAGTGTGGGACATATTTCTTAGGGAGTGATGGGGGGTTCAAGTGTTAAAATTAATAGCACGGAGTCGTAATGGTATGAACGTGATTTGATACGGAGAGAGAGAGAGAGAGAGAGAGAGAGAGAGAGAGAGAGAGAGAGAGAGAGAGAGAGAGAGAGAGAGAGAGAGAGAATTACCATCGTTAACATTATTCAGAGAAGTTGAATCGTTTTGCCACCGCCACTAGCTCAACTTGGCGTCTCCTCCTCCTCCTCCTTCTCTTCTCTTTGGACCCTCTCAGTCTCTTCTTCTTCTGTTTATATCTTCTCTCCCTTGATAAGTCTCTACATCTTCGTCCTTTTCATCTCACTCCCCCATTATTCTCTCCTCGTTGAGACTGCTCTTTTTTCTCTTCTACTCATCCTCCTCTTCATGGACTCTTCACTCTCTATCTTGTCACAATCTCCTCTTCGCTCTCCTTGTCCTCCTCCTCTTCACCTCTCGCTTCATCTTCACCACCAAAATCACCGCCGCCGCCAAGCCTGGAGAGCACTGATGGCCTCCCACGCTTCCCCTTGCACACACACCTTTAAGTTAACGCGGCACCAGTCCTCTCGCGACCTGGATCCAGCCAACTACTGCTGCTGGTGTGTGTGTGTGTGTGTGTGTGTGTGTGTGTGTGTGTGTGTGTGTGTGTGTGTGTGTGTGTGTGTGTGTGTGTGTGTGTGTGTTAGATGGTGAAATAGTTGTTTTGGTAGCAATGTGAAAGTAATGGTGGTGGTGATGGTGGTATTTGGTGGTGATGGCTTGAATTAGTTTATATAATGCAGTGGTTTTTATTCTTGGTGGTGGTGGTTGTGGTGGTTATGATGGTGGTGGTGGTGGTGGTGGTTGTGAATTTGTGGTGGTGGTAGGTGGTGGTGGTGGTGGTGGTGGTGGTGGTGATAGGTGATAGGTGATGGTGATGGTGGTGGTGGTGGTGGTGGTGGTGTGGTGTGGTAGGTGATGGTGGTGGTGGTGGTGGTGTGGTGGTGGTGGTGGTGGTGGTGGTGGTGGTGGTGGTGGTGGTGGTGGTGGGTGGTTATAATACATGTGGTGATTTCTCAAGATGTTGATGGTCAAAGTCTGTGTGTTTTATGCTCCATATGGTGGTCCCAGCACGGCCCTCTCTTTGTCCCTTGTGGTCCCTCCTCTACGTTCCTGCTATAATGTATATTTCCTATCTTTGCAATAAAAATAATTTCACTTCATCCAATTTTCTGAAAGATTTGCTCCCTATGCCATTCATATATAATTTTGCTTTATGTGCTCAATATCTTCCGTTGCATGTCTTCCTGTGGTCTATTCTGGGAAAGCTGGATTACACGCTTACTTTCAACAAGCATCTTTTTTGTGGGGGGTGGGTGGGTGGAGGATACCCCCTCACTCACGACAGCTGCGACTCCAGCCACGAAAAAAATCGGGAGTTTTTTTGGGAGGAGGAGGGATAGGGAGGGTAGGATTTTCGTGCAGAGCAAGCAACTAACTTTCAAGTTAAGATGATCAAATTTCAGAGGCAAAAACTGTTCTTCCACACGAAGAATTTTTTTTTTGTGACCTCCTACCTTTGTTTAGCTTTGTTTAGTGCATGAACGTAAACAGGTGCGAGCAGCTGGTTTTTACCCCCTTGTCATATTTTCAGAAAAAAATAATCGGTGATTAGTAATTACTTTGCAGCTGAATCTATAACTCTATATATAGTATAGAGTTACTTTGACACTTAAATGTTGTAATAGCATCAGTAATTGTTCTTGACTTCAATATATATTACCAAATTCCTTGCAGTCGGAATGGACATTTGCATGTGAAAACATTCCAATAATATGAAGCAGAAAATTAGTACGACAGCAGATGTGCCAATAACAAGCTTCAAAAAGGTTGTATCAGCTCAATACTTGAGCATAGCACATACACTCTGCACCCTTATACATCCGTTTTACTTTCATTTTGAATTTATCGGACGGCCTCTCATATTCTCGCCTGGTTTACCCGAGTATGACTGTTGATGGCCTCACGTTCCATCCCGGGGTGCAGGGAAACGAGCAGTGGCACCTGACGCTTGGGATTGTAGCCCGGGGTGCAGGGAAACGAGCAGTAGCACCTGACGCTTGGGATTGTAGCCCGGGGTGCAGGGAAACGAGCAGTAGCACCTGACGCTTGGGATTGTAGCCCGGGGTGCAGGGAAACGAGCAGTGGCACCTGACGCTTGGGATTGTAGCCTGGGGTGGGATGAAGCAGCTGCGTGGGCGGAGAGGGTGACACACACTACCTCAATCATCCCTCTTGGCTCTCCTCTTCCCTCTTCCATACCTCATTCCTCCCGCCCATGCCCCTTATCACCATCAATCACCATAATTCCCCGGCAGTGAGATAGCACCTCCACTTCACGGCATTGATCCTTTTCCCACCCGAAGGTTGAGTGACGGGGCTGATTCCCCGCCGTCGCACTGGTGATGCACGCTCCTCTTACTGATCCTTGAGAAAACGGAATCTCAATAAAGTCAATCCAAATATTATCAAAACAGTAATCTTCAAATTATGATATAGAATACCAAACGTTTGAGGACTCCAGTTTGACCAGTCCCACAACCGCCTCATAAACATTATTTGTAGCAGATGAGTTTCCTTAAATGACATTGAAATGTTATAACCAAAACATGAACAAATCAGTCTGAATTCAATATACTCATGTAGAAATGAAACACGATTTCAATGACTAAAATTAATTGCGAAATATCATTTCGTGTACATGATAAAAAAAAATTATTCTACATGCCATCAGAACATTTTTTCTGATATGTCGTGCTGGAAGTGTATTTACCCACGGTCTTATCCACGCGAGCTGGACTCGCGATCGCCAGTTTTACCCTCCCGGAAAGAGCTTAGAGCTCGACTGACCGATCTATGGGTAATGCTGGGATCTCACACACCACACACATCTCATGGGTCACTACACACATTACTTGGTCAAGGGGGACAATAACCGGCCACATTTGTCATTGAAAAATCCCCAGGAGCGAACGGGGATCACCACGACCACGCAATGACTTGTCACGCGTTCTAAATCACTTGACCACGCAGGCGGTGTACGTGCGTGCGTGCGTGTGTGTGAAATTCAACCTTGGCCTTGATCACGCTATGGACTCGCGGCCGCGAGCTACTACCCTTCGTAAGGAGCTTAGAGCTCTTAGCGATCGATCTTTGGGTAAAACTGGGACCTCACACATCACACACCCCATCCCCCTGCTCAAGGGTGACAGTGACTGCCCGCATTTCCAGGGAAAATTTCGAACCGAGAGCGGAACTGGAACCTTCACCCGTCAAGTACCATGCACAGTGCACACTACAGCACACGGGCAGTGTATGTTGGTGTAATAATATCAATCATAATGATGATTATGTTAGAGATAATAATAATTGAAATATTATTATACTTATCTTATAATTACTATTATGATAAGCGGTTTATTAACGTGGCAGTCAGGCACTGAAAAATGTGTACATATTGGGGATGACTACATCTACCGAGGTAATTACTAATGCTCAATTCTAATAAAAAAAAGGAAATATAGATATGAAAATGTGTGGAGAACAACAAAACTATTTACAGAAGGAAAAAGGATATAAAGATGCAAAGAAAGCAGAAATATTTCCAAATAATTTATGGTGTGTGTGTGTGTGTGTGTGTGTGTGTGTGTGTGTGTGTGTGTGTGTGTGTGTGTGTGTGTCTGTGTGTGTGTGTGTGTGTGTGTGTGTGTCTGTGTGTGTGTGTGTGTGTGTGTGTATTCATCTAGTTGTATTCATCTAATTGTATTTCACAGAGCCTGAGCTATACTCGTATGGCCCCGTCTCAGGGAGGCGGGTCACAAACCCCCGGCTACCACCCGGTACCTATCCACTGCTGGGTGGACAGGAGCTCGGGTTTTAAGGAAACAGCCCATCTGTCTCCGCTTCGCCCGGGGATCGAACACGGGACTTCTCGGTTGTGAACCGAGCGTGCTACCACTAC
Organism: Chionoecetes opilio; assembly: GCA_016584305.1. Taxonomy (NCBI): domain Eukaryota; kingdom Metazoa; phylum Arthropoda; class Malacostraca; order Decapoda; family Majidae; genus Chionoecetes; species Chionoecetes opilio. Next base: position 635,794 of record JACEEZ010018794.1, read on the forward strand.
ACTACGGAGTAACCAAGTGTGTGTGTGGTGTGTGTGTGTGTGTGTGTGTGTGTGTGTGTGTGTGTGTGTGTGTGTCATTCACCCATGGTCTTTGTCCACGCGAGCTGGCTCGCGATCGCCAGTTTCACCCTCTCAGTGCGAGCTTGGAGCTCATTATTACCGATCTTTGGGCAATGCTGGGACCTCACACACCACACACCCCCATCCCCTTGCTCAAGGGGGACAGTAACCGCCCGAATTTGTCAAGTGAAAAATCCCCGGGAGCGCGAGGATTCGAACCGCCTACCCACAGAGTGAGAGACTAGAACGTTATCAACCTGACCATCGCGCGGTGTGTGTGTGTGTGTGTGTGTGTGTTTTCACATCACATTCATATGTAATGGAAACTATTTTGTCATACTATCTCATATCTTCGAATATAAGATTGATTACAATCTACGCAGCGGACTTGCCATATTTCAATGCGGGCAAAAATATGTATAAATAAAATAACAGAAACTAAATAGTAACCATTTTGTTTTGTTTTAATGCTTAAGATGTCGGGATGGAAATAGGATTGAAACAAGAATTGGGATGGCTAAAAAATATATCACCCATTCCACCACTGCCTAAGTCACTAAGGCATGGGAACAACTGTACGTTAGTGGTATACAGGAATGAGTAATTATATTTCATCCACCCCAATTCTTGTTTCTATCCTTTTTCTATCCCTACATCTTAAAATGTCATATTAGAATAAAATTTAATTTCACCAATAAGAAAAAAAAGTCTTGGAAATATGGATAACTAAGTGGCTGGGTATTGAGACTTGAGAGTCGGTTCCCCCCACGGCATACCGACAGCCGGGCACAGGCAGCCATCTCAACACAAAGATTCTTGGGACAAAATGAGACTCGCAGAAAAGTATTTCCTCGTCTGAACTATTGGAATACTCCAGGGAAGTAAAAAGTTTGTCATTGCAAATGTTTTCCAGATTCATTTAAAATCCAGGGCATCTACATCCTCGCCATGCTACTATCGTTCTCTTCTGTCCATATTCTCAAGGGTCTTTATCTGAAAATGGTCACCCCAGTGCTCATTTAGGGACATATTACCCACAGGGGATGCACTTGAAACTTTTTTGTGGTAACAGTTGCATATGAGATTGTAAAAAATGGTGATGCCTCTGATCCTATCTGTCCCAGGGCGGCCTTAATTAGGGTCCTGGCTTCCCCGCGGCATGTGTCACGCCTGCCCATTCGGCCACCCAGGCAGGGTCGGCCACACACCTTTAATAAATGAAAAATAGTCCCGTGGCGATTATACACCTGACGTGGTTCACCCATACAAAATCATCGTTAGTGCCGCCTACAGAATATAATTTTTACTACCGGTATTTTTACTTACCTTTCGATCCATCTACCTATATCTTAGTACATAATACTAATGGAAAATACTTATATAACAAATATGCCAACACATATATGAACGTGTGTATCACCGCTAGACCAGTCTGTGCTACATCAAAATTACTTCTCCCTCGTGAGTTTTATGAGTTTTATGATATTGGTAATCCATCATAAAATTACATCAGGACATCTGCTTCACTTATCTAGAATTTCCAAAGGCCCAACTTCAGCTTCACAAGGGAGAAATAACAGAAACGACTTTTAAATACAAAGTCCATTTATTTAATCTTTTCTTATTATGAAAAATTCTGCCTCACAGTTGGGTGCACTCACTTGGCATAATAATGAGTTCTGTTGGCCTTGGATCCCATGAAACCGTTAATTTCTCTGAAGTCTAAAGCTCTTGGTTGGCCGATGGAAAGATCTGAAGTATCGTATATTTTCTTCTGGATTCCTAACACGAAAGCAGTGAGCAGCATAAGCATAAGAACAAAACATGAAAAAAGTAAACACAAGAAAGCACCATTCAGACAGTTATACTATTTATACGATGTCACGGCTGCCTTCCCTCGCAAGAATGTGTGATTAAATTTGATCCGGGTGATTAATCGAGTCTTCCCTTCAGCAGCAACAATCCTGTGCCACTTGCTCCACCATTTAGTACTCCGGCATTAATTTAAAAAAAATATGTTTGCTTCATTCCTCATTTGAGTTGTCTAGGTATTCATACGCCATTACTATAAACAGATCAACAAAGTGTCAGTGAACACAGCGAGATATGGGTGGTAAAATCTGCCTATATCTGGGTAAAGTAGGTGCGTTGACAGCTGTAAAGAAAGTAACGCTTTATCCTTCCCGCTGGCGTAGTAACTAATCACTCCAATCCTAACCTAACCTTACCTAAACTAACCTAACCTAAGATGATTAGAATCCCCGCCTCCACTCACACCGCTACCGTGCTTCTTCAGCCACCGACATCGCGACCCATATAGTGTTCAAAAACCCACAACTGATCATGACTAGCCTCTCCATTACAAGCGGAGATAGAAAAAACAGTCACTTCTCAACTTAATTCGCTGCAAAGACCTTCGAAATGTCTAATTCTGGTCAGGATTCTCCACACGCAGGGCCAAGAAGAGCAGGGAAGAAAGAAACAAAAGAGGGAATCTGTGGAGCTCGTCCGGAAAACTTGCCTCAATTCCCGGCCTCAGCTCCGCCTTGACCTTAATAGGAGGGAGCCACGGAGACTATTGGTTATTAAGAGGGGAAATGAACCGGTTCTGGGGAGGAAAAGGGGAACACGAGAGAGAGAGTGAAAGACAGGGAGAGACAATGAGGTGACGGATAGTGCAGCGGAAAGGTGAAAAATGTGGGAAGACAATGAAAGAATGACGGAATTATGCACGCAGATGAGTTGCTTGAGTGAGAAAAGGAAGAGAAAAATTGCGCACAAATGTATCACAAAAAAAAAAAAAAACGAGAGGAGAATGACATGCAAAGAGACGGCCGACGAGCACCCAGCAGAGACAGGCGGGAACTTTGAGAGAGAGAGAGAGAGAGAGAGAGAGAGAGAGAGAGAGAGAGAGAGAGAGAGAGAGAGAGAGAGAGAGAGAGAGAGAGAGAGAGAGAGAGAGAGAGAGAGAGAGAGAGAGAGAGATTGTGTGTGTGACAGAGTGAGAGATTGTGTGTGTGTGAGAGAGAGAGAGAGAGAGAAGAGAGAGAGAGAGAGAGAGAGAGAGAGAGAGAGAGAGAGAGAGAGAGAGAGAGAGAGAGAGTGTGTGTGTGTGTGTGTGTGTGTGTGTGTGTGTGTGTGTGTGTGTGTGTGTGTGTGTGTGTGTGTGTGTTGTGTGTGTGTGTGTGTGTGTGTGTGTGTGTGGAGAGAGAGAGAGAGAGAGAGAGAGAGAGAGAGAGAGAGAGAGAGAGAGAGAGAGAGAGAGAGAGAGAGAGAGAGAGAAGGGAGGGGGGCTGAGCGAGGCAGTCCTCTCTACCAGCTGGCACTCCCTATAATTTCCAAGGCGCTGGTCGATACTGCCGCTGCCTGCATGCCGGGGGAGACTTTCCTGACAAGAGTTTTTACTATGTATGAGGATGTTGATGGCACGGTGACAACAATGAGGCGCGGAAATGGGTTTCTCGTGCCGCTCCGCTGGCATGCAAATTTTAGCGTTTTGTCATATAACACGACCCATCACCTCCCTGATATCTATCTTAAAAAGATACACTGACCCACCTAATAGCACGTTACGCCTCTTGATAATTACGGAAAGTATTAACTACTGCGTCCCTTACAGGTGTTATCTCTACACGGCACCATTTGATGAAGCAAATAGTCAGCAATGTTTCGCTCATCTCGTATAGAAAGAAATAGGTGCAATCTATCAAATCTATCAAAACGCCTCCATCATCAATATATATATATATATATATATATATATATATATATACATAATCCTACATTTTAGGATTGCTATGTGATGCAATGGTTTAAGATATTGTGGTGGCAGCGGAAGGCTATTCAGCCTCCCAGTCTTCGGGGTCTACTACGCTTGACTCTCGTGTTTCTAAAACATTTTGTGGGCACGGGAGACTTCCTCCCGATGGTGCATTGCCTTGTTATTGTCCGTTGTTTGTGCCAATGAAGCAAATCTGCGGTGAATCATTTTATCCTCATTCCCATCCTGATCCGCACAGACTTTGTCCAGAGGTCCATTTTATCGTGCAGCCGCAAGAGTCCGTTCGGGAGTGTCAGAGCGTCCGTTGGTCTGGTCAGGATCTGAACACTACCACAGGGCGTACCTACGAGCATGGTGAATAGTTTTATGGCTCGAATCCTTCACATTCTTGGTTTACCATTAATCCATTGACAGACCATGACAGAGCTGGCAGCTTCCCTACAATGCCCTTCATGGGATAGAACATGAATAAAAAGATGAAAGGTAGGTGAAAGTAAAAGATACTTAAAACATATAAGGTATGTTGCGTTTTTTCTTTTGATGACGCACGGCACTTTGTGTTCTTAGTACGGCGACCACAACAATTCTACTTGGCAGTGAACACGAGTTTAGTAAAGAATAGGAATATGTCATAGTATTCAAATAAAACAATGATCAGCAACGCAACATGCATGAAGATGGCGTTGAAAAAATATCGCATGGTTTTCAATAAGTAGATGAATTAGGTGGATGCATAAATACAAAGACAAAGACAGATACGTTCCAAATTTTTCAAGTGTTAGCATTGGGTTCCTCCACCCTCAGGAGCCCCATGGTTCAACCTTTGCGTATTGTAACTCACTTTTTCACCTTTCCTCTCAGTCCTAACTCCCTCTCTCCCTCCATCACCTCTTCCATATACATAAATCATCGACCATTCTCTCCTAACCCTCACCCTTTTCGTAACCACCAGCCTCGAAACTTCTCCACCCCAATTTTCTTTTGCAGTTTCGCTCAGCCGTATTTTTAAAAATCTCTTAAGAATCTACTTATCAAATATTTAATTTTATGTTATGGTCATACATTGAGTATTCATCGATGCAAAGTGTCTGGTAAATTTTCTGTGAGATCGTCGCTTAACCCTTATACTACTGCTACGAAAACACTCACGTATTCATATTTTCAGTCTATTTTGGTCGATTATTCTTGCGCTCTGTCTGTTATCATCTTCACAAACGTGGGACATTTTCCATTCATCCATTTTTTCATAATGTCCCACGTTTGTGAAAATGATAACAGACAGAGCGCAAGAATAATCGACCAAAATAGACTGAAAATATGAATACGTGAGTGTTTTCGTAGCAGTAGTATAAGGGTTAAGCGACGATCTCACAGAAAATTTACCAGACACTTTGCATCGATGAATAATACTCAGTGTATGATCATAATATAAAAATAAATATTTGATACGTAGATTCTTAAGAGATTTTTAAAAATACGGCTGAGCGAAACTGCAAAAGAAAATTGGGGTGGAGAGGTGCCTTCAGTGTCAAGACATGTGTAACGGTCCCTGAGTAAATGAGTCTGCTACACACTACGTCACTTGTTTCTCCAAATAATATACATGTACGCAGATTCACTTATTACTCAAAGGTCCCCCCCCAAAAAAAAAAATGGGGTATACGTGCACACAAAATGTTCAAAGGTGCGTTTTTAGGGTTGTTTTATGCAAAGTCGCGGCGTGAAAACCTTTGCGTCGCTCTGGTGTGATTGGTGTCCCGAGACTCATCAATGTCCATGAGCCAAGTTTACAAGTTTTACAAGTTTATTGAGAAAAAAAAAGGGGGGGGGAGAAACTACAAAGAGGGGGGGACGAGCCGCACCGCCAATCCACCCTGACAATACCCTGGGCACACTGCAGAATAATCATGGCGGCACAGAAGAATGAAGAAGGATTTTCACAATTATCACAAGAGAAATTAAAACCAGTGAGAGTGGTGCTTCGATATCTATTTTTTCTTTAATATTTCAGTGCAATATCGCCACGTCTAATGAGGAAGGAAAAAAATACGTTTCTTGCATTTTTCATTCACAAGATTCAGAAACCAAAGCTGAAAGTAATCGTCCAGACCCAATTTTTTTTTGCCGAATTATGTAGAATGTACATTCAAAACACCTAATCCACCAAAAATAATTGATTTCCAGGCCTTATTTCCGTAAAAACACGACTTTTGTAAAAAGCGCGCGAAAAAAAAAATCTTCCCTCCAACAGGGCTACGACTGTTATTGATGACGTCAGAACAGGGACGCCCGCAGACACTCTGTCTGACACCTGTCAGCAAATGTTATGATGAGCGATTGTACTTCGATGTCAGACAGTGAATCTGTCGCTGTGACAGATCTAGAGTACGATGCTCAATCTGACACCGAAAGAAATGACGCTGGTCGCGTATACTATGAGGAAAACGAACCTCAGATTGTCATGGGATCCTATATGATTGAGCCCGAGTACGAGGTGGATGAACAGGTGTTAGCAGAGCCTGAGGTTCAGCAGGAGGACCTGGCACTTCTCCAAAACATGGATTGGTAAATAAGGTTAAGCCATGTGTGTGTGGGAATCACAATGAAGGTACTTTCGAGAAAATCCTATGGTTAGTTTTGGAGCTACAGTCAAACGTCATTACTCGGAAACCACATACTAGCATTAACTACAGCATAGAGTTGGAAAATATGCGGGCGGGAAGGCAGAAAGTGTGACAGCCACACCACCACAGGGTCACTCACCACAGGGCACGCCCACTCCACAACTGGTTTACTTGGTTTACTTGGTCTTGTTAAGAGGCAAAGCCTCACAGTCGTGGTGGTCCACCGCTGCTGCCAGTCCTGGTGTCCCTGTCTAACAGGGCCACCTGGTCTGGTATGGTGTTGGACTGAGTCACTGTCTTACGGGGGGGCGCCGCCCTTGTCCAGCACACCCGTGTACACAGGCTCACCTCACACTCGTCGTCCCAACCCACACACTGGGTAGGCGACTAGTCGCGCTGCACACTCTCACCCAGTCTTTCACCCGCTGTGTAGCCTACCCTCACTACACACCGTTTCTCAACACAACTGCTCGCCCCAACACACTATAGGCGTGTATCACCCTACACACGCCACTCCTTTCCGTGTGCAAATTTTTCTCGAAAGGCACAGCTGTCTTGCTGCACCCATAAAGGATGCATGCATGTGGCATATAGCAAAAAAATCTTTCAGAAACACCCAAATATCTTCAAGTACTATATTTATCTCTGTGTTTACGTGCCTTTCTGATCAGCGCGGGAAGATGAGCCTCCCTGATGCTACGTCACCGAGCCTGAGCCTGAGCGTCTGCAAACCTTGAGAGCGTTTTGAAAACTCGGGGAATTTGCAGATTTTGATTGCGGATTATTTAAAAACGGCTGACTGGATACAAAAAGTGACGACGTATTGTTGATATACTCGTTAATGGCTATGATTTGATTGCATTAAATCAGGAATGATGAAATGGTCTGGACGATTACTTTAACTCAGTAATCCATCGTCAGACATTTCGAAAACTATTCTATACATGATGCCGACGATCTTGCCATTTTGATGACACCAATCACAGGTTTATTGAGCAACGCCCCTCTGACCTTAATCCTTGTTCAGTCGTGAGTTTCCTAGATTTCTCAGATAAAAAAGGTAATCACTGTCTTATATGAAATAATTACAAGACTACAGAATGTCGAGGGCAAATAATGACAATAACACAGAGGTACGCCACCGCTTACTGAACCTCTGGAAGGATACACAAAGATTTGTGGTGATCACTACGCGTGGACACGTTTAGGTTAACTACACCGTCTGCTACAGCCTGTTTAGAGTTTATCACATGTCACTCTCGACATATTTTTATATTGTATATGACTGTTCGTATTATGTCATAACGTATGTGTTATACATTTTATCATGCAGTGTGTGTGTGTGTGTGTGTGTGTGTGTGTGTGTGTGTGTGTGTGTGTGTGTGTGTGTACATGCGCGTGTGCATGCGCGTGTGCTTTACAGCTTCAGGGACCATTACTAACTCGAGCTGACATAGAAGTTGCCCTCAGCATCAATTCAAATTACCAACTTGCTCTCGTGTCGGTAATTCAGTCTTTCAGCTACGCCACGTTAATTTCCTTCAGTGGTTCTCCCTAGATGGAGGTCGTGTCACCTAAACAGTAACATTACTTTCACATCAATTATAATTATTGGACTCCACGTCACACCGTTGCACATACAAACAGATTCTTGTATACAGTATGACAGTGACGATTATGGTGAAGGCGTGTGGCGCAAACAATTATCATTCTTTTATTATAACAGCTTCTTGTAGGTCTTAATATATATATATATATATATATATATATATATATATATATATATATATATATAATATATATATATATATATATATATATATATATATATAATATATATATATATATATACTTTAAGACACAGGATCCTTAATGCGTCCCCTCTCATCAAGAAGGAAAAGTGACTCTCTCTCATTTTCGTCCGCCATCACCTCCTCCTCCTCCTCAGCGTCGCTCTCCATCTCAGATAATGATTTGTTTACTGTTCTCCTCTAGTGCTCCTCCACGGCACTTTCCCTCCCTCTCATTTTTTTCATTTAGGTCGAGTCTTCTTTACCCTGCAGCCTTCATGAAGCTCTTGTCGCGCCACTACCATCTTACACACACTTTTACTGAACACTACAAGCGCGCACACACACACACACACACACACACACACACACACACACACACACACACACACACACACACACACACACACTTCTTGGGGAACTCCGTAGTGTAGGGGTTAGCACGCTCGGCTCACAACCGAGAAGTCCCAGGTTCGATCCCCGGGCGGAGCGAAGACAGACGGGCGGTCTTCTTAAAACCCGAGCCCCTGTCCACCCAGCAGTGAATGGGTACCGGGTGTTAGCTGGGGGTTTGTGACCCGCCTCCCGGTGTGGTGGCTTCGGCCAACACTAAGCACTAAGGATGAATGATAAAATAAATGTTGATATGGAGACCTCAGTTGCTCAGGCCCTGTAAAAACAAAACAAAAATACAACTAGATGAATACTCACACACACACACACACACACACACACACACACACACACACACACACACACACACACACACACACACACACACACACACACACGTATAACATAGCTCCTCGTACATACATCTCGCACATTACGAAAAATAGCTAAACGTATATTTCTGGTTGATTCCATTCTAAACCACCCGCTTCTAAGACCCGGAACCAACAGGGGAGTGAATGCGCCAAGTGGGCCAGGCCGAAGCACGTGTCTATAGGAGGCAATCACCAAGTAGCGTGAAGGGAGATCGCCAACGCATAATCAATATAGTTCCTGCGCGGCGCTGGTGCAGAGTATTGATACGGCTGCACCTGCCGGGCTGACCACCAGGAGGAACACCTAACTCACGCCCACACCCAAGGGCGGCTCCTGCTCCGACCATCAGCGGGGGGTGGGCGGGGATGGGGAGCTGGGAGGGCAATTGACATCTCCAGCGCCTAAATAGACAGACAGACAGACACACACACACACACACGCACGCACGCACACACACACACACACACACACACACACACACACACACACACACACACACACACACACACACACACGTCATTTTTATTTTTATTCTACGAAATGAGGTCTTGAATAATGGTAATAGTAATAATAATAATGATAATAACAACATTAGTAATAAAATAATGTCAATAATAATAATAATAATAATAATAATAATAATAATAATAATAATGACAAAGTAAAGAAAAAGAAGGATAATAATGATAATAATGATAATAATAATAATAATAACAATAATAACAATAATATCTATAATTATAATAATCATAGTTGTTGTTATTATTATTACTATAATGATGGTAACAATAATACAGCAAATGTTTTATACAAACAATATCAAATTCTGATTGAGATCGATGCATCATGTGTAAAAGATTGTTAAGCCTCACTATAAATCATCTAAAATGTCGTTGTGGTTGTCATTGATCCACAAATATCTACGATCCACCACACAGGACGCCACACAGGGAAAGGTTAGGACCACAGTGTTACAGGGAAAGGTTAGCGTGAGACCCATACACAGGTGGCATCAGGGAAGGAAGACATGAGTGATCGTTAAATGTCTTCAAAGGGACTTTACCTTTCTCTGGAATGACTGATAAATGCCTCCCCTCATTCTAATCACAGACTGGTCCAGGGGGGGAGGGCTGGACAGCCACTCCCGGCTCATCCAATCACGAGTTATTTTTTCCCCCCCATGTTCCGACCACGCCTACGCGCCTCCATGTAAACAGTCCCTGGCTGCTTCCTCGCCCTGGTAATGAAAAGAATTGCCAATCGAGGCTCAGATACAACTTCCCTTTTTATAAGAACATAAGAACATAAGAAAATAAGGAAGCTACAAGAGGCCGTGAGACCTACACGAGGTAGTTCCTGTAAATATAACCAGTATAATATGAACTGTTATAGTCATAGATAGTAGTATAAAAGACAAATCGTGAGATAAGAATATAAGAACAGAAGAAAATAAGAAAGCTACAAGAGGCCGTGAGGCCTACACGTGGTAGTTCCTGTTACCTAACACTACCTACATCCACCTTTCATCCCCATCCATGAACCTATCCAGCCCCTCTTTAAAGCTCCCCAGTGACTCCGCACTAACTACCTGTCTACTGAGTCCATTCCAATCATTCACCACCCTATTTGTGAACCAGTTTTTCCCCATTTCTTTTTTAAATCTACGCTGTATGTAAACGAACTCTGCAACTAGCATTTTACATCTTCGATATATTGACATAGTAGCTGTTGCATGGTTGAGACTATAATGATCATTAATACGTAATCAATACCATTGACTGCAAGCAAATAGCCAAGTGTGAAGCGGGTTATACCTGCGAGTATCATCATGCAATACTTAACGGGAGGACCAAACTACAAACACACAGCTGCAATGCCTGATACCCGAAAGGACGCCGCTGGACCATGAATTACACAACACTATTTCTTCAGTCTGCATAGCCATCATGGAAAACTTTTCTTCGTCTGCAAACGCAATATTTATCATACTTGATAAAAACAAAACAAGATGAAGGTTAGACAATACATGAATGGGGATTAGGTATGAAAGGACTACCTTGAGATGGCCGACTAGCCCTTTGCAAACTCTTTCTGCAAGTTCTTCAGTAAGGCATCTCATTATCTGACACGCTTTCATCGATGACTCTAAGAGAGGACAGTGACTGCTTTTTGCATTGGGACCATTGGACAAGATCAGGCCGCCATCCGGGCCGGTCATCATCCGGGCACCACTACCCACCTCGGGACATTACAGACCGCCATGATGAACCCTTAAAACTCCATCAGGGATTAAAGTTTTGGCAAGTACAACACCAAATTTCCTGGAGGAGTTCATGGAGGCGCAAACTTAAATTCGTGTGTGTGTGTGTTTAAAAAAAAAAAAGAGAGAGAGAGAGAGAGAGAGAGAGAGAGAGAGAGAGAGAGAGAGAGAGAGAGAGAGAGAGAGAGAGAGAGAGAGAGAGAGAGAGAGAGAGAGAAAAAAAAAAACCCAGACATACATAGATAAATAGAAACAGATATGGAGACTATTCATAACATCCATATTATTGTTATGATTGTTTTATTTTTCAAAAGACTACTATAGAGGCCGTTGTTTCCCCTCAGTGACGGGCGGTGGGGCGTGCGTGGGCCTAAGGCAAGACACAATATGGTCACTGGGGGAAAGTGATGTGTGCCGAGTAAACAGTTTCTGGATTCTATATTGGATGAGAAGAAGGAAAGAAGATAAATAAAAAAAAATAATGATAAAAGATAAGGGGGGGGGATGAAGAGGGATAGATAACAAGGGAGAAAATATATACGAATTAACTACCTCGTGTAGGTCTCGCGGCCTCTTGTAGCTTCCTTATTTTCTGATGTTCTAATGAAGAGGTAGAAAAAATACGAACGAATAAGAAATAAGAATTAAAAGGTAGAAAATGAAACTGTCACTAAAGCAGCTGTACAGAGGTTAGGAAGTCGTAGCACAATAGCATTATAGCAAAACATTAGACGTATAGTAATGGAATTTACGTCTATAAGAAAATAAGTCAGTCAAAGAAATATGTCAGAGGCAAATACTCTTACCTCACGCCATCCATTTTCTACTTTATTTTTCATTAATAAGTACCTCGCATCGATGGTTAAAAAAAGAAGGAAACTGATAATGTTAAAGACAGACGTAATATTAAAGTATCACTACGTAACGAGAAGCCATCACGAGCAGGAAAGCAGGATAAGTAACTGGTAACCCGTTAGGTTAGGAAATTGGATGTGATAAAGGTTGTGAAAAACATGCATATAAAAAACAGATAAAATTAAGATGTGGAGCTTACAACTTCTGCATCAAACAGTTGGATAGAATAAACTAGAAACAGATTCAGATATAGTAACTACTCGTCCTGATTTACCTACTGAATGATTAAGACACAAAGATGCAAAGGGAAATAAGCAATGTCACATGAAAATATGAAAATACAAATATTGCGTTATCTTCTTGCAAAGCATTACGAAATAAAAACAGATTACGCAAAATGTATAAAGATGTCACGTGTATTGAACCGAGCATAGCAAAATAAGGGAGACAATACTCGTGGGAAGAGTGTGGGAGGCTGAAGTCTACTGATAAGAGGTGAGCACGGGACGCGGAGGGGAAAGGGGAAGTAGTGGGAAGGTAAAGGAAAGACTAGACAGTTTCATGGATGGGGATGAAAGGTGGATCTACTATATAGGTAGCGTTAACCCCCTCACGCCCAGATTTTTCCTGTGCCATAAGAAATTGTCTGTTAGCCATAAAATTACGAAAAGTAACTGAATATACCAAATTAGCTAGTGGACAAGGATACTAAACAGGTCATATCTAAAACATATTGCTTAAATTCTCAAAAATTCGTTTAATGGTACCCAAATTACAATGGAAATTACGTTCTGGGGCTCAAAGGGTTAAGTAACAGGAACTACCACGTGTAGGTTTCGGGGCCTCTTGTAGCTTCCTTATGTTCTTAGGAAAGTACAACAGCCGGTTTTATGAATGGGAGAAGGAACAAGAAGTGGAAACAAAGCGATACATCAGGACGCAAGAGAAGGAGTGAGCTCAATGGATGGGAAAGACAAGGGACAGTCATCTACCAAAACACCTTTTTAGGCCTCGAATGGAGAGAGAGAGGCGTGATAAGGAACGTGGAGAAAATACGTAACAGGGACGTGGAAGGGTTGTGAGTCGATGGCCTGTCCTTATCTCTCTCTTATCATTCAGGACGACGCGATAAAGGGATGCTCTACTCTCTAACATCTGTGTGTGTGTGTGTGTGTGTGTGTGTGTAGACGGCATCATCCCCTTATATCATGTTTTCTTGTCTTTACATGAACAAAGATAATCAAGTAAATACAATAAAACATACACATTCACTGCTCCTACAAGTAAAAGAGGTTTTTGTCGGTGAAAATGACCCCCAAGAATGAAAGAGAAACAAAAAAATATACGTATGCGAGAATATAATAGAATAAGAAACATTGCGCAACATCAGGAAATATACCGATGCTGGAAAAGGAAAAACACAGCAATAGGTAAAAATCAAGAAAAACATATGAGTATAGGAGGTTAAGACAAAGAAAGAAAAGAATAATCCATTAAGGGAGAATTATTGTAGGCGGGGAAACGCTTGGTATAATAGCATTTAAGTAGGGAATAAATAAGCCAGCCACACAAAGAACTAGAAAACAGCGGGTAAAGAAAATGTGTTGGAAGACAAAGGAGACAAACGAGGACAAAAAAAAAATTAGGGTAGAAAAAAGGTGAAAAAAGAGAATGGAAGTAAAGAAGAAATATAGTTCAGAAGGAAAAAGGAGAACAGTCAAAGAATATATCATGAAAAATACTCTAAAAAGATAATCAAAGTCGAGAATGAAAACTATCAATGTATGAGAATATAACTATTAAGAATTTAAAAAAACCACATATATAGAACAGAGCAGAAAATGACGAGTATGAATGCAAGAAGAACGTTACTATAATAAGGGAATATTTCAAAGAAGACAACAGTAAAGGAGAAGCGCATCAAGACTGAAGAGTAATCCTATAAAACATCTTTATATTTATGAAAACCATAAAAAAAGTGGAGTGAGAGTAACGCAAATCACTGCTTTTGAGACGACGTAGTAACGCCTAAAAGCCTTCCCCTGTCCACCCTTCATCACAGTCCCATCATCTACACGCTGATAAGCATTCCACCTAAAGCCAGTCTCCACTCTCACGTATTATCCTTCGTTAGTGTTAGAGACTGTTTACTGTTGCACAAAGAGGGAGTCTGGGTCGCCACTCTCGCCATGGGTGGAGGAAGGTGCGGTCTTGACTGGCTGGCTCCTCACAACACAATACAGTGTCCTCCTACAAGCCAGTGTCCTACAAGTCCAGTGCTTCGAATTCATTATGTTACCCATGCTACAGTTTGTGTGTGTGTGTGTGTGTGTGTGTGTGTGTGTGTGTGTGTGTGTGTGTGTGTGTGTGTGTGTGTGTGTGTGACTGGGTGTGCATGTGTGCGAATGTCTTCTGATACATGAAATAATCATAATAATCGGCGACACCAGGACATCTCCTGAAACTGAGGATGTATCAAATCCCTTAACATTTCAAAAATAGTATCTATTTATGTTGATGTGAAGGAAGGAGGCTGTGCATGAAATATCACTACTGAAAGGAGCAATCCACGTCTATTTACTGCAACAAATACACAGCAACGAAACGGTATATTTTTTGAGAATCAATGTAACAAAATAAAAGAAAAAATCTTTTCGGCGCTTTGGGTAGTGGTCTAAAGGATAAAAACATCTCAATTTACGCCAAAGTCTTGGTGAGTCAGTCCTCTTCCGCTGGGAAATCCGCAGAGAGCGGCCCAGCTGAGGTCACCGGCAGAGAGGGAAAAAGGACCCAGCCTCAGGTGCCGGGATGGAGAGGAAAGAGGAATGAAGAAAAGATAAAGGAATGAAGAGAAGGGATTAAAATAAATTGTTTGATGGTTCACGTCTTCTCCCGACAACTCAGAATAAAGCACAAGAGGATAATCCAAGACACAAATAAGACAGTAAATCACACCAATATACAACGGGAAAGAAACTACACAATAACTTAGGGCAGAAGAAAACATAGATGCCGCCCGCCTCGTAAAATACACCCGTGAAGAAAACCTGTAATTGGGTCTTAAAATATAAGGTTACAATTTCAGAGCTCTGGATCCTAGAAAGACCCACAACTTCGTGAGACTCAGCCTAAGAAGTCTTGCGGTGTCTGGCGCGTCGCTGACCATCCACAACAAGTCTCAGACCCACGGCATGTCCAAGAAAGGAACAGCACGTAATTTCAAAAAAAAATGAAGCATTAGTTAAGCCAAGGGCCGCGTATGATTGACGTAATCTTTCCCTGATTCATTCAACGCAATGTTCACTTAAACTATTAAAGGGGAAAGTATGGTCGAGGTAGGTTTCTTCATCAATTAAGTAGTCACTGTTTCAAACTGACTGCCACACCTTGACTTCAAGCATGTACACATATGTCTACACCGTATTTAGCTATCCAATCTTTTCTTTTCACGAGAACGAACCTCTTCCCATCACAAGTCTTCGTGGTATACATTGGAAAATCTAAGATATATCTACGTGGGAAGAATGGGAAGGGAGAGGTAAAATAGAGCAGATGACACGACGAAGACTGCTGAAAACTTTAAGAGCAAGAACCCTGTTTCTTAATGTCACATTTCGAGGGGCTGGCTGCCTTCAGGAGGTCGTGGCGAGGACGTGAGGGGCCTCGTGTCACTACTCGCGTCTCATGCATCATAGACTTCCTCCACGTCCTTGCCGTGTCTCGCCGAGCGCAATGAAACACACACAAGAACAATGAGCCAGCAATCAGAGAGATGAAAATATGCAGAGCAAAAGTCTCACACGCATGTGAAATCAGTGTGTATACTAAACCTAGCACAGTCGTGTATGTGTGTGTGTGTAATTCAGGTCTTATTCATGCCAGCCTGACTCGCGATCGCCAGTTTCACCCTCCCGGAGCGAGCTTGGAGCTCATTATGAGCGATCTTTGGGTAATGCTGGGACCTCACACACCCATCCCCTTGCTCAAGGGGGACAGTAACCGCCCGAATTTGTCAGTGAAAAATCCCCGGAATCAAGCGAGGATTCGAACCGGCTAAACATAGAATGGCGTGTCAACGCTCTATTCACTGTAACATCGTCGCGGTGTGTGTGTGTGTGTGTGTGTGTGAGTGTGTGTGTGTGTGTGTGTGTGTGTGTGTGTGTGTATCTTGGAGAATTCTTTCTTGAAATAGTTTAGAGGCCCGCCTCACAGCCGTGGTGGTCCACCGCTGTATCAATGAGATAAGAAATAAAAACCAGGTGTCAGCATGAATGTTAATAACACGAAAACCCACAGCTGCAGACGTCAAGTTGAAGAAGAAAAACCAATGAATAACAATAGAAGCAGAAAAAAAGACCAACAAAAAGGGGGGGAAACAACAGAGGAACCCAGGAGGAGGAGGAAGACGAGAAAGACGTCAGGTCAATAGGAAGACAGAGAACAGCTGGGGCGATGGGGAAACAGACAGATAGGGACAAACAACCGGGAGGCGACGGGGGAGACCTTGGTTGTGGATGTAGAAGAGTGTATGCGGGCGAAGGAAGAGCTGGTGGGATGCTCCATCCTGACAGCACCTCCCTCTGATCGATACCAGTGTGCGTCTGACCTCCACGCTCACCCTTCTACCTCTGGCGGTGGCGTGGAGCTTGCGCCTTAGGTGGTGGTGGTGGTGGTGTTGACTAGCTAGTGTTAGAAGAGGAATTATTATGATAAGGGAATAATGACAGTGATCAGTTGCTTAGATAGAAGAGTGTTTATGGTAATGATTCATAAATACGTAGAATTAAAGTATATGGTAAATGGGAGTTACTGAGAAAAGGCGAGCATGTGTGTTTCAAAGCTAAGGCGATACGGTATACCTGAAAGAGAGAGAGAGAGAGAGAGAGAGAGAGAGAGAGAGAGAGAGAGAGAGAGAGAGAGAGAGAGAGAGAGAGAGAGAGAGAGAAGGGGGGGGACAATAACGAAAAGTCTTACGCACTTGTACACTCCAAGCTCTTCCGGGAAAAAAAGAAACAAAAACATTAAATAAAAGACTGGCACATCAACCTGTCGATGCCGAACTACACAACACAATGGGGAGAGGACTGAAGCGACGGCAGGGAGGAGCGAAAGTAAGAAATAAGGAAAAAGGGACAGAAAGGCAGGGAAGAATGCAAGGAGATATGAAAGAGAAAGCTGAGTGGAGGGAGAAAGTTAGAAAAAGAGAGAAAGAAAGGAAAGAAAGATGGAAGGATATTATAAGAGAAAATAAAGAAAGGAGTTGCATAAGGAAGAGGACAGGGAGGGAGGGAGAACGAGACAATAATGAGAAAGAAAAATTGGTGTAAGAGGATATGGATGGAAAAAGTACAGAGACAAAATAATGAAAGAAGTTTGGGAAGAGAGAAAATAAGAGAAAGGGGGTGGGATAGGGATACATTAAGGAAGGAAGGAAATGAAATAGGAAAAAGGAGAAAGGGTGAGAAAAGGTTAAAGAATCTGGCAGCGTGTGTGTGTGTGTGTGTGTGTGTGTGTGTGTGTGTGTGTGTGTGTGTGTGTGTGTGTGTGTGTTGTATAACGAAAGACAAAGAAAGACATACAGACTGACGGTCACAAACACGACAAAAGCGAAAAATCTATTCGGTACACAAGCCAGCAGAGGGAAAAAATATGTTTACACACACACACACACACACACACAGACACACACACAAAAAACCCCAGACAAACAAATCGCAATACCCAGGTTGTGAGAAAAGTTAAACACCGTAATCCTGTAAAACAAAGATGCGAACAGGTAAGATGACTCTTACGTGTACACAACTTATCCATAAGCACTCAAACAGGTCAAGGAAGACACCACCAAACACACAGACTGTACAATCTTGCACTGGCTGGACGGTACTCGACGCTGTCATTGGGGAGTCATGACGGGGTAAAGGTTGCAGTGACGGTGTAAGTGTAGGAATAAACCAACACTTATATATAGGCTTGCATATTTTGAAGTTAAATGGGAAAGCAACATTCACTACTGCGTTAAAAAAGAAGTCAGTGAGCAGAATAAGGCGAGAAATTCAATTACTGTAGAATATGTGTACATTGCAACGTTATCATTATGTGAAAAAGTCTGCTTTTCATTACACTACGCAGGGTATTTTGCAATATATATCGTGCTTAGCAACCTCCACAATATGCAATTTGCAAGGATGTCTGGAGATTCTGTCTACGACTCTACAAAATAATGATATTGACCAATATTTTGTCAAAACTATCCACAAATTAAAAGATATATACGATGAAAAAGGCGATTAAGAAACGGAAAAATACGAACTTGACTCAATCCTGTAAAAATACAGTTAAAGAAAAACAACTATGTAAAATATACTGCAATGAATTAAAAGAACATAGTTTTCTAATGTGTGTGTGTGTGTGTGTGTGTGTGTGTGTGTGTGTGTGTGTGTGTGTGTGTGTGTGTGTGTGTGTGTGTGTGCGCGTGCGTGTGTGTGGTAGAGAAAAAGAAACGTACGATATTTGATCTGGTAATTCTTCTGAAAGGATGGCAAACGGAAACGAAATTGCGTTGTCGTTGAAACTGTAGACCGAATACACGACTGAACAAAAACAGAATTAACGACGTAACCACTATACTGCTAATACAAATAAAAGTAGCGCTAGTAGTTGAGGAAGGAACAGCAGCAACAGTAGTAGTAGTAGTAGTTATAATATTAGTAATAGGAGAAAAATGGTACTATATTTAATGATGGTGGGAAAAGTGTTGATGGTAGCAGTAACTATAGCACTAGTGGTGGTGTAGGTGTTAATATAAGTAGTAGTAGTAGTAGTAGTATAACCACCAGTAGTACAGGTCGTAGTAGTAATAGTAATATCAGTTATCTATATAGTTATCGAATATCACTACAGTATTAGTAGTGATGCTAGTAGAAGTAGTGATAGTATAGTAGTAGTAGTAGAAGCAGAATTAGTGATAGTGTTGTTGCAGTAGCAGTAGTGTTTCGGTTGCTACGGTGTTGGCAAGGTAAGCTAAGGGAGGCTGGATACCCGGGATACTCGGTTGATCAATACCCAGTGACATTTCGTTGAGAACTAGGTTACTGGAACTCCTCTCTCTCTTCTCTCTTTTCTATTTCTCCTTTTCTTCACGTCCCTATCTCTCTCTCTTTTTCTATTTATCTCTCTCTCTCTCTCTCTCTCTCTCTTTCTTCTCTCTCTCCTCTATTTCACTGGCTTTGTTGTATACTGACACTTTTTAGCGAATGTTTCATGAAATGGTAGTGGTGATGGCAGCAGTGTAGCATTGTTGCGCAGCTAAGTACAGTAACATTTCTGCAGATATGTATGTAATGGGTGTTCTAGTATGTTCTCCCTACGCACAATATTATATTCTTGCCAGCTCTTCATGTTATCCACTGGCCACTACCGCACGTTATGCAAGAGCTTCATCGATATAGCTGACGCAAAGGGAGACGCAACCATTGATTTTAGAGTGCAAAGACAGCGCGTTGTGAAGCCGTAGGCTATTGATCTCTTCAGTTTCTATGTAACGTAATGTATGTTTATCTTTTATGCAAACGTAAGACTTTTGCATGTAATTCCGCTACTGAAAGCCTGGTGAAAATTCTTAATTGATAATTTTATAATTGTCAGTAGCTATTCACTTTCAGTGTCTATGTAATCATGGCAAACGATGCCTAAAGTTCAATTTCTCACTAAGTAACATAGCCTGATTTCGGGGTAATGAAGGGCATTGCTTGATTTCGAAAACAATCTCCTCCCCTTATGGTCTTCTCAAATCCCTTCAGTAACCTAAAAAAGGTCACTAACAATGATGCTTGTGACACTTCTATTGCTCAGCATCTAACGTGACGGTGGCACAGTGTGTGCGAGGCATGACGCAGAAACAAAGGTGGGTAAGTACTTTTATCTTATACTAATTCACTTACTCACACACACACACACACACGAACGTATCCATAAATTATTTTGTTATAAACAGCTAGAGAGAGAGAGAGAGAGAGAGAGAGAGAGAGAGAGAGAGAGAGAGAGAGAGAGAGAGAGAGAGAGAGAGAGAGAGAGAGAGAGAGAGAGAGAGAGAGAGAGAGAGAGAGAGAGAGAGAGAGAGAGAGAGAGAAATTGTCATTGCGTGTTATTCTGCTTTTTAGGTGGAAAGTACTACTTACTACTACTACTAAAAGTAATAGGCTACTACTACGGAAAGGCTACTTAATTTTGGAGAAGAAAAAAAATCCATCGTTTGAATAAGTTCGGAAAGACAGCGAATCTTACCAGACTTTCCACTTAATTGGAAGTCTTTTCTTTGTACTTTCATCTCCCATTGAACTCTTTTCATATGATGAAGGGAAAACTCGTTCTCTAATGTTCTCTGCATGTCTTTCATCATACACTATGCGACCTTTCGGTTCCATTATTACCTTAATCAACTAATGAAAAGACCAGTAATCAAATAAAACACTTAGGTGTGCAATATCTGCAATTTCAGTCTCCATGCGTGAGGAAGATGGAATCACGCTGCGCTGAAAGCGGTAGTAACTTGCTAGCATAGCCTCATAGTATACATTAATTAGGTACCTTTTTTACATACGAGCTCTAAACCTGTAGGCTGCCACTATACCATATACCGCTTTTCCAATAGAAGACATTGAAGACCTTTTTGAAGGACAAATTTCAAGCAATGAGACAGCAGTGGGTATTTTGTCTTCAGTCTGCCTTAACAGTTCCTTTCCAATGTATATTCTTCCAACTCTCTAACCCAGGGGTGGGGAACCTCTGGCCCGCGGGCCGTATAAGGCCCGCAAAACCATTTGGTCAGGTCCTGCCAAGGCAACCACAGACGAGACTCAAAATCCAATTAATCTAGCTTTTTTTTCATACCAACATAAATTGTTATAAAGTGCATGCATAATACTTATAAAGTAAATTTTAAGGGACAAGCACGTCCATTACGGGACGGATAGGACACATAAATGACGGGACAGACGTGTATAATTCACGTATGGTTCTCGTCGGCCAAAGAAGCAGGCTGATTTTTAAGTTGATAGTTTTGTATGGCCCGCGAATGATGTAATGAATATCCAAATGGCCCTTGGTAGTAAAATGGTTCCCCACCCATGCTCATAGCCCATTTAGTAAGGCATCATTTTAAGCTGATTGGACCACAGTTTGCCTGACATTACACCACTCAGTCGATATAATCATTTTCTGGTAGCTATGACAGAATACTGATTCCAAGAGCCACTCACTGAGCAGTAACCTTTGCTTTACTGACTGTCACAGGTCATGTATGTTGTATGATTAAATTTTTCCCAGATGCAACAATGAAAATTTGCAGAAACACTGGCTTTGCACCAAAACAATAAAAAAAACGTAAGGTTGGAGCAACAAAATACAAAGGGCTAAAACCATTTGAAGAAAAATTAAAGCTTACAGCCTAAATTCTATTCTTAAGATAAATCTGCTATAACTACCGAAAAGAGGGCGTCAACAGATGTGTATATTTTGGAAAGCTACACGAAAACCCTAAAAACATGTACTGCTTACACTCACCACTAATGAAGGAAATTAATACCCGCTGCCAGCCGCTGAAGTGTCCCGACAGGTTAATGGAGCGGCGACGCTTTAACACTATTGCTCCGGCTGGCGGAATAACGCAGCCATGACGCCATAAACGCCGCTACGTGCAAAACATGGACGCAAGAGATGTCAAGCGTCAAGCACTCGAGGGGATATTAAACAATCGTTGTGCCGGCCGCCATGCATCACTTCAGTCGGACTGGCTTAAACTGGCAGTTCGGGTGGGGCAGCTCAGGAATGCGCTTTTGCCACATATTGAAAATAATTGAGCTTAACTTTTGTCATATTTGTAAAAGGCACCACAAAAGAGTAATTGACACGTTTAGTTTGAGAATGTGGCACAACTGTAAACAGCGAGAGGCCTCAAGCGACTCCACCGAGACTGCCAGTTTAAGCCGGTCCGACTATAAGACTAGCCCTCTCCAGGCCGAGACAGCGATGTGAATTTTTTCTTCGCAGCTTCTGACACTGTTTCAACTTGAACAGTAAATCTCACAGGGAGCGTGCGCATCTGGCAATTACGAGCAGGCCCTACAGCTGTTGTCAGAGCTGGGCAGTATTTAAATACAATTGTATTTAAATACGTATTCAAATACATTTGTGTATTTAGAAATGTATTTATAAATACATTGGTTGTCATGTATTTAAATACAGTATTTAAATACATTTATGAGTATTTAAATACATTGTATTTAAAAATTTTAATACTTTTTGATCAATAAATTTGGCCATAAACCCGCCCAACTATCTGGCAACCCTGATGTTACAGTGAACCAGGGTTCCACTGGCAAGGAAATGTCCTGATTTTAAGGAAATTTAGGCCTGAGAAGGAAGTTTCTAAGGAAACCCAAAATCTAAGGAAATCCTAAGGAAAACCCATTTTTTTCGGACATGTTAAAATTTGTCTGTATTTAAAATGTATTTACAAATGTATTTAAATACAATTGATGTATTTAGTATTTAAATACATTCGTAAAATGTATTTAGTATTTAGTATTTAAATACATTTCTCACATGTATTTAGTATTTAGTATTTAAATACATTCAATGTATTTAGTGCCCAGCTCTGGCTGTTGTAGTATCATGGCTGAGTGCCCTAGAAGAGGAAGAATACAGAAACAAAGTATATATATATTACTTTATATGTCAAGTGGACAAGTATAACTTTGGTTATACTTTGAATGTCAAGTGGACGTCATAGTAGCATTCGCATGCCTCCGTCAGCAGCTATCAGTGTACTCCATCTTACTACATGCCATAACTAAGTATTTATTCTCTCATGACCTTTACAATAGATAGATGTTTTATAAATTGATAAAAATTCCTTCTTCCTCATATTACACAAATAGATATATTAATCTATTTGTCATATTTAAATGAAATATATCTTTTTAATAGTTCATGTAAATTTTCCTCCCCCTCTAAATTCTTTAATGCCGACAACCTCGCAGGGAAAAGACATTCATGCTCAGCTGGTGTGTGTTTAAGGAGGCTTAGGGAGGCTTAAGGAGGGTCTCCGCGTCGACTTATGACCATCCGTTTGAGCAAAGCTGTAAGGAGGCCAGGTAGGGGGCGCGCAATGAGGGAACCTGTGATATTAATAAGAAAAAAAATAACACTTAATTAAAAAGGTAGGTAATATGTATCTTTTATGGAATTATATTTTTTGTTTCTTTTCGGAGAATAAAATACAAGCAGCATGGACCGCAGGATAAGCCGCTCAAAATCATTAGCTATTAGTCATCAGCACATCACACGCACCACGCCTCGCCTGATTCATGCATCCCTTACTCTCATGGGTTTTTCTACGTTCAAGCATACGTACATCTTTTACATATACACTGACAATGCTCAAGTAATACCAAGTCATAAAATTTTCTTTGTATCTTGTGGTGAGGATGAGCAGAGCAATTGAGTCACGACAGCCACCCAGGCAACCGTTGAGGCTTACATGTTTAACTCAACAAATGCATGAATTACGGCAATCTATTCTTAAATCTTAATACCACTAAGCATTTCCATTTGAATAAAAAAAAAAGTCCAACGTAGGTGAAAAAATACAATTCGAGGACAATAATATAACATTCCCTGCAACGGAGATGCATGATGTTCATTGTGTTTCATCTCTACAAAAAAGCTAAAGAGGTGACATGAACATATTATGAACTACAGGACTAAACCCAGAACAATGAGCCATATCTTTTAGCAATAAATGTTACTTATAATTACGCACGGACATTGTCACCCATAGATTGTCGTCGCTGATATGACAGAATTTGGAGAAGAAAAATAACGAAAACAGAGGAACCAACAAACCTGTTTGGAAAAATTGAGCACATGAACAAATACCTTGAATGACAAAAAAAAAATGAGGTACACCATAAGTGAGAGATAAGAGTGAAGCCGAGATAAAGTTTATAGACCCGAGATAGTAGTGTGTGTGTGTGTGTGTGTGTGTGTGTGTGTGTGTGTGTGTGTGTGTGTGTGTGTGTGTGTGTGTGTGTGTGTGACTGCCACCTCCCGGCAGAGCTTAGAGCTCATGGGACCGATCTTAAACCTCACACACCACACATATCCCATCGCCTTGCTAAGGGAGGTCAGTACCTGACTAACTGCCATCTGTTGTCAGCATGAAATTCCAAACCTTGAGCGGGGCTCGAACACGGGACCAGACTAGCTGCCGCGCTCTGGTCCACAAATCTAGCGAGCAGCTTAGGTATATATAATATATATATATATATATATATATATTATATATATATATATATATATATATATATAATATATATATATATATATATATATATATATATATATATATATATTATATATATATATATAATATCACACACACACACACACTATATATATATATATATATATATATATATATATATATATATATATCACACACACACACATATATATATATATATATATATATATAATATATATATATATTATATATATATATTATATATATATGTGTGTGTGTGTAACATTGTGTGAGTGTGTGAGAAATAGAATAACAGTTTTTGCAGTATATATCTCATAAAATCAAATAAGCATACGAACACAACAAACGTATTTTTCCTCCTCCGCCTCAAAAAAGAGAATATGCAAAGTATCTGTTTTTACTGCGTTTGAATCAAATCGATCTATTCACGTACACACTCTTTCGTCTCCACCTCTGCGCCCTCTTCCACGTGTTTCGGGCAGGAGGGGATGCCAGGGATGAGGGGACGAGCATTGTGGGCAAGAGGAACGCCGGAAACAGAGGGAGTGTTCGAGAAGGGTGAACGTGAACAATTGGAAGAGGAAGGAAACATAAAAAGAGGGGATGATTGAGACGAGGAAGTGACGAGGGAGGTGGAAGCGTTGGGTTAGGAGGAATATAATGGAAAAAAAGAGTGTTGGTACTGTGGATTATTGAAGAAGAGGCAGAGAGATCCTAGGTAAGAAGGTGTTGATAGAAATAAGAATGCAATACCTGTTACTTTTTTTGTGCTACTGATGCTACTACTACTACTACCGCTCCTGTTTATGATGATGATGATGACAGCAATAATATAATAATAATAATAACGATAACAACAGTAATAATAATAATAATAATAATAATAATAGTAATAAAAATAACAAACACAATCACAAAACTTACACATAAAAAGAAAAATCAATACAAATTCAACATAAACATAAGGAACATGTCATGTTGGGATAACGAAACGATTATCTGAAGGAAAATAAGTGGGGCAGTGTGAGATGAACCGATCCACCGCAGCTAAAAGGTTCGTGGAGGCAGAGACAGACACACAAATGTACGCATAAGCAAACAGATGGATAGCTAAAGACGAGACTGAATGGTAATGAGGTCTTTAACACTAATATTAGATAGTTATCATTATTACTAGTATCATCAGTATCATTATCATCATTACTATCGTTACTATCATCAGCATAATTGTTCTGGTAAATTTACTTTTTTTGTCGTGAGTAATGTTTTTTTTTATTGTGAGTATTGGTATGGGTGGGGTACATTGTATTAACATCATTATTATCACTACTATTATCATGATTATCCTTTGAATATCCATATTTTTATTATCATTAGTACTATCGTTATCAATGGTGATGCTGTTGTTGCTGTCAGCGTTATCGTACATTCGCCTCTTCCTTCTGGTTTGAGGTAGCGCTGCCTCGGTGGCGTCACTATCAGGAGCCACGAGACTATCTTTGTCTCTGCAGCTGTAGGTTGTTGACCACAGAGAAGCCGGTGGTCTCCAAGGCGTTACGTAAGGAGGAGGAGGAGGAGGAGGAGGAGGAGGAGGAGGAGGAGGAGGAGGAGGAGGAGGAGGAGAGAGAGAGGAGAGAGAGAGAGAGAGAGAGAGAGAGAGAGAGAGAGAGAGAGAGAGAGAGAGAGAGAGAGAGAGAGAGAGAGAGAGAGAGAGACTTGGAGGACTATTACCAGTTTTGTTATTCCTCTAAAAATAGCCCCTTATTAGATAAAAAAGTAGATAATATTGAGTTTTTAGTTATTCATAGAGACTGTGTGTGTGTGTGTGTGTGTGTGTGTGTGTGTGTGTGTGTGGTGTGTGTGTGTGTGTGTGTAATTCAATCCATTATTTTTCTTCACTTTTACCCTTGCACATAATATATCACAAGATTTTAGCAACTTTTTAAAATATTTTAGCTTCTTGTTTGCTATCCATTATTTTTCACACGACACAGTCATAAAGAAATTGACGATACGGCAGGGACAGCACGGCCATGTTCAACTTACGGAGTGTTTATGCGAGGACGGAGAAAATCTGAGACAATGATACATTGTCGGGACGTCTATTGCGCTTTGAACACTGCAATTATTACGTCTGTTGGATATAAACTATCGGGGATCATACTTCGAAACTATCCTCAATGCATGAAAGATGAAAACTGCTTTGGTGAAGAAAAAAAATAAGAGTAATCATTTCCTTATCTAAATACGGAAAGAAAGAAAAAAAATGTGGGTGTACCGGTAAATGTGTTCATCTTTACAGTATTATTCTTTAGTACATGTTTCCTGGTAAGCTGAATGGAGGCAAAAGCTTTCTCTGATCTTGAACGTTCCATTTTACCATGTGCAATTTCCCCTACTGACCCTGAAGAGTTCGGTAAATATAAATTATTCACACCCACCCACACTAAGCACTAGGGAACTAAGGAAGCAAAATAAAAACCCTAAAGAAGAAAGAAAAATGTAGATATGGAGACGGTACCATACGAGTTGTAGTTCAGGCCCTGTAAATACAAATAGGTAAATAACTAGGTAAATACACACACACACACACAAACACACACAACACACACACACACACTAAAACACTCTGAAATATCCTGCCTCCACTTACTCGGCGAGCGTGGAAGGGATCACACAGGATAAGGCTTACGAGGAAGGGGATGAGAGAGGACAGGTGATGGGTGCGAGTGGATCTGTCAGTGAGGCAAGAGAAAGAGGAGAGAGGAAGCAAGGGTGGATAGCTAAGGCAATGGATAGGAGGTGCCTTAGTGGTAGAGAGGAAGCAAGGGTGGATAGCTAAGGCAATGGATAGGAGGTGCCTTAGTGGTAGAGAGGAAGCAAGGGTGGATAGCTAAGGCAATGGATAGGAGGTGCCTTAGTGGTAGAGAGGAAGCAAGGGTGGATAGCTAAGGCAATGGATAGGAGGTGCCTTAGTGGTAGAGAGGAAGCAAGGGTGGATAGGTAAGGCAATGGATAGGAGGTGCCTTAGTGGTAAGAGGAAGCAAGGGTGGATAGCTAAGGCAATGGATAGGAGGTGCCTTAGTGGTAGAGAGGAAGCAAGGGTGGATAGCTAAGGCAATGGATAGGAGGTGCCTTAGTGGTAGAGAGGAAGCAAGGTGGATAGCTAAGGCAGTGGATAGGAAGTGCCTTAGTGGTAACATGAATGATCTTGAAGAAGGAAAAATATGACTTGTAGAAAACAGGAAAAGAGAGGAATGAGATAATAATACTGGAAGAATTGTTTATATTTTCCTATACATATATACGTCTTGATTGATATTAATGACTTTTTGATTTGAAGAATGGTGATGCTAGAGGAAAAAATGGAAAATGAGAGGCACGTAGACTTTAAGGTAAAAAATATAATAAGTCATGGCTGTAAACAATGTTATACGTTTCTACTAAAAGAAGAACTACGAGAGCCAATGTGTGCAGTTAATATTTGATGTTCTCTGTTTTCCCCTCACTTCGCCGCCACTTTGCTCTCATCTCCACCTTTCTCCATCTCCATCAACCTTGCCTCCTCCTCCTCCACTTTCGACTCTACTTCATTCTCCTTTCTCCTTTCATCTCCATCAACCCTACCTCCTCCTCTTCTTCTTCCTCCTCCTCTTTCGACTCTACTTCATTCTCCTTTCTCCTTTCATCTCCATCAACCTGCTCGCTCCCCTGTCTTCTCCTCCACTTTCGACTTACTCATTCTCCTTTCTCCTTTTCTCATAACCTACTCTCTTTTCTTATCTCCTCTCTTTGATTACTTTCTCCTTTCTCCTTTCATCTCCATCAACCCTGCCTCCTCCTCCTCTTCTTCCTCCTCCACTTTCGACTCTACTTCATTCAGCAGTAGGCGAATTGTAGCCCCTGGTAGTGCATTACTTTCTTATTTTTTCTTAAATTTCTTATGTTCTTATGTTCTTCTTATTACTTGAGTTTCCAAACACACACACACACACACACCTCAGACGTGTGTGTATGTATGTGTGTGTGTGTGTGTGTGTGTGTGTGTGTGTGTGTGTGTGTGTGAGGGAATAAAATAAGTTGTAAATTGATTAATAATAACACCAACACAAGCCTCTGGGGAGTGGTGGAGTGTTCGCAGCCAAGCAATAAACCAAAAGAAAACAGAAAAGGAAAAATACATATACATAGTTGTACAAACATGACTACATACTATTCCATTAGCATCACCATGTGGCTGCTTCTACCTCCTTCCCCGGCCCTAACGCGGTCACCTCCTGCATGCCCGTTATCATATCAGCTTATCTTCCTGGCTCAAAGCGGCGCCTCCAACCTCCTCTTTATCATCTATCCAGTGTCACAATCATACTTTTTCCAACTCTTCACCACTCGTTCATTATATACTTCTTCCTGACAACACACACACACACTGAGAGAGAGAGGAGAGGAGAGAGAGAGAGAGAGAGAGAGAGAGAGAGAGAGATGGGGGGAGGCGAACTAAAGAAAGAAAGAAATGAAATGAAATGAAATGAAGGCAAGATATTTCCTGCTTTTGTTCCATGGAGTGGCGTTTTTTGTTCCATCCGTTGAAACACAGAGGAGCCAAAAGGACAGACTGGCTTGCATCACCCTAACCCAGTACAGTCCAGTAGCAGCGACGTGGTAATGGCAGCCTCAGCGTGCCTCGGGCCATCAGTTATCCCTGCCACGCAAGCATGACACGACACACGCGAGAATGTAGACCAAGGAAAATGGACCACGGGAGGGAAGCTCGGTTTTAGGCTGCCTCTGATGTTGCAAAAAAATGTGAATAAAGTATGAGTGGGCGTGTACCTGAGGCTCGCTGGGACTCAAGACGCCTCGAGTAACAGTCATTCCAGCTGACTGTTTTTTATTTTTACATCACTAAGGACTGGCCAAGAAAAAAAAGAAAAAAAGTAACAAAAAGCCCGCTTAATTGTCAGTCCCTATAAAGAAGACAGTAAGATAATATGAAAATGGGGGGTGGGTCAATTTAGTTCGGGAGGTGTCTTGTTACTCCCACAGTCTATAACGGTCATCCGACGCGCAGGTTGGGGGTGGGGCTTAGTGACGTCACGCGATCCAGGTGACGATAGTGATACAGTGTGTACTCGCGGTTGCCACTCGGTGAAATTATGAATGATTTAATCATTATCTTTACTAGTAATGGAACATTGCATTACCTTATAACAACACAATTGATATTAATGGACATGTTATTTACCAAATAAGCAGTACATGAAAACAGCATGGATGTAATAAACAATACAATAAAAGGCTAAGTGGCATCGTGTTGGGGCGGGGGAGGATGTAACACGTGACTCTGACACGTGACTCAGCTGGCGCAGCCTAGTCCCTCCTGCCTCCCCCGCCCCAACACGATGCCACTTAGCCTTGTACAGTATTGTTTATTACAGCCATGCTATTTTCATGTACTGCTTATTTGGTAAATAACATGTGTATTAATACCAATTGTGTTGTTATAAGGTAATAGTCTATTACTACCACTGCTATTGCTACTACTAACACTACTATTACTACTATCACCACTACTACTTTACAACTACTACTACTATACGACTACTTCTACTGCTACTATTATTAATACTACTATTGTTACTATTACTACTACTACAACTACTATAATATGGGGAGTAGTATTTATTATTATTTTTTTATTATTGTTGTTTTTATTGTTAGTTAGTTAGTTATATTATCTTAGAAATAGAATATGGTAGGACATGAACGTGGGCGCACGGAGCGGATCCACCCGCCTCTCAGCTATGCTGCTGATAGAATGAGGCAGATCGAGAGGGCTTGGGGTGGCCTGGATCGCGTGACGTAGGTGCGCAGCGTGAGCCAAAACTCGTCCAGCCGTTCGGAAGACCGTTATAGACTGTGGTTACTCCTCTCTTGAATAGATTTAAGTCGTAGGAATGTGGAAAATTGGAAACAGAAAGAGAGTTCCAGAGTTTAATCGTCAAGGCGGCTGCCATGCGTGTACTAGTGCATCCTTCTGTCTTTCTGTACCAATCTATGATCTTTCATCAATGCAGAGTGGATTAGAATATTGCTACCAGTATTATTATGAGCGTAGTTATTGTTCCATATGTACGCGAGTCTGTATGTACGCCTTCACTCCTGTCTTGGTGTTGCTGCCATCATTGATCCTCTTTATGGCCGGAATGCCCATGGAGCGGAATCCCGAAAATATAACGAAAATTTCTTAATGATAAGCTTATCGGCAAGCCAATCACAGTGCCAGTTTCTCAACACTGAACACATTATGAATATATTCTCTCTCTTTTAAGGCGTTTTCTGCGGGGGATTTTTGGTTGCAACCGGAACATTTTCGGTTGCAAACGGTCACAACAACAACAAATGTTTGCGGGTCGGGCCAATCATCTTCCCTGGATGGTTGAACAGGGATCGAAATTTGAGCAACCGAAAATTTTTCAGTTGCAATCAGGATCCCCGCAGAAAATGCCTTTAGTGTGTGTGTGTGTGTGTGTGTGTGTGTGTGTGTGTTTCATGCATTGGCTCTTGGTCCTACACAAGCGATCCGAACTCATGATCGCCAGAAAGCTTTTATCCTTCAGGAAAGAGCTTAGAATTCATAGAAATCGATCTTTGGATACAGCTGGACCCTTACACACACTACACACCTTATCTACTAACTCATGGGGGAACAGTAGCCACCCATATTTGCTAGTGAAAAATCCCTGAGTTAGCGGGGATCGGACGCTCGACCACAGAATGGCTAGACACACTAAAACACCGATCCACAGAGGCAGATGTGTGTGTGTGTGTGTGTGTGTGTGTGTGTGTGTGTGTGTGTGTGTGTGTGTGTGTGTGTGTGTGTGTGTGTGTGTGTGAATGACTTGGACGATGAATCGCTTGGCACCCGCCAGCACCATTCTCGCCACCATCAGGCACAACATTTGCATCTCCGTTATCCTTATTGTATGATTTGTATCCATGATCCTTCACAACAGTCATTCCAGAAGTATTGGTGAATAAATATAGAGAAAATACCTACATTTTTAATGTTATAATTATGTGACAACATATTAATGGTTGCATTTCTTCCTCAGGATTGGCGCTCAAATGTTACGATTGTAACAGTCACCTCGACAAGGACTGTGCCACCTTACCGAAAGGTAAAGCCGACGACTACCTCAAGGACTGTGGAAACCATGTCAACGGAGAGAAATACAACTTCTGCAGGAAGCTCGACATGCACCTTGATATGGACTTCGGCGACAGTGAGTTTCTCAGAAGGAATATCTCCTGTCAATCTTACCGTCAACCAAGATGGGCGTCAAGTGATACTTTTTTTCATCTTGGGCCATCGGCTCTACCCATAATAATTAATATAATATATATATATATATATATATATATATATATATATAGGTAGCAAAGTTGGTAGTGTCTCTGGGTGCCGTTCTCGGTGACCCGAGTTCGATCCCCGATGAGATTTGGTACCAAAATTCACTTAAAATCTTTCTGCACCGGCGAGTGACCTAAGAACACTCACATGCTGCCCATTAATTCTACCTTCGATTGCGAGTGCATCGGAGGACACAGGGGGGCGGCATGAGCCTCTAATCACAGGCGCCACTATAAAAATCTTGCCTGAGCCACCACGGGCGAGGGCCAACCATCACAGCCCTCAAGTGAACCTCCAGAGCCTACCATCCAAGCCCTGGAGGACAGTGGAGGTCACTGCCTATAGGCGATATAGGCACCAATGTAATATATATATATATATATATATATATATATATACAATTTCTTCTAATCTTAATAATCAATTTGGGATAATGTTTTACATATAAGTAATATATAAAGTTTATCATATATATACTCAAATATAATATATATATAATATATATACTCGTATATACTCAAAGCCATGCACAAAAGTAACATATGATTGCATAATTGTATAAATTTACTTAAAGGGGCATGAATAAAGCTCGGTATCACTAAATCATGCTAAACTTAACAAAAGACTAGGGAATACCGAAAACTTGTGTAAACCACACAAACATTTGTCTGCCTCTTCCACTCAAAGTACATGGTGACTCAAAGTGTTCAGCACGATCTAAGCAGCAGAAAAAAAAAGAGGCCGTTGCGATGAGAGGAAAGGAGACATGTTTGTGATAGGGTGAAGCATTGCAGGCACATTACAAAATGATTAACACTGAGTTGCATTGCAGAACACCCAGCGGAGAACCGCATCCACCGAGACTGCGGCTGGATGGAGCCGGAGGCCAAGGACCAGGAGAACAGCTGTTACTACAAGAGCGGCTACAACACTCGCACGTGGGTCTGCTCCTGTAAAGATGAAGCCTGCAACCCTGCCTCCGTGCCCTCCATCGCCGCCTTCCTCATGCCCCTCCCCGCCCTGGTTGCCGTCCTCAGGGGGGCATACTAGCCTCCCTGTCCCTATCCCTTCCTCTCCTTCTCTCCTTTTACCTTTTCTCTCTAAATAACCGGTGCACCTCTGTTTCACTCAATTCCTGCAGGTAATCGTTCTTCCATTTCTCCTCAAAGCGTTATTTTTTTCTGTCCATGCTGTGTTTACTGCTGTGTTGTCTGCTCAGCGTCCCCGTTCCCCCTCTCAGCCCCTTCCCTCCCCCCCTTCCCGTGGTAGATGGTAGTGGAGGCACTTTAGTCCCCTAGGAAATATTGAGGCACAAACTTAGAACTTCCAAATGTGTAAAAAAAAAAAAAAATCGCTTTTCCACGAATCATTCTTTCGTTATAAATAACCAAAGGCAAAAGCTACTGGTCATGCTTGTATTGCTGAAAAATGAACATCCCCTTGCCGAGTGGCATAACGAGCCTGGCCCTCCGTCAGGCAGTCCAGGTCGGCGGCGGCGGCGGCGGCGGGAGTAGTGCCGCGGGGCCGTCGGCACGCGACAGCTCAAGGGCACAGTTGTGATTTCATAGTCAGAATCTTCACTGTAGATAAATTATTACGCAAGAATCAACGCCTTTTCCATATAGTGTAGATATAATCTAGTAATTGTTAATTGTTGCAACAGATGAATGTAGAGCGTATATACGTTTGCCTTGATTTATTTTTGTTCTGTTAGTGTTAGCTTCGGGTCAAAATGTTGTAGATTAGATCACCTCACACCAAATGCAATACTAGGTATTAATTTATTTAATTTTCTTTTCTTATGATGCAGCTCAAGTGAGTGTCATGTTTGAACGAGCAAAACTTCGAGTCATACCTATACCCAACGACCGTGCCGACCCCTCGGCGTGGCGTCGTGGTCAACATAAGTAGTGACAGGGATATCGTGCTTCCCCGCCCGGCCTCAGCGGCACCTCGCCGAGACCACCCGCGTTATTGATCGCGTCTTAACCCTGGAGGTCGCAATCAAAATTTCATGGTGAAGAGAAAGCATGGGATAGAACAGACAAGACTTTTTGTCTGACGAGTAGAAGGCGTAAAATATTTCAGTGAGCGAAGTGCACGTTAGCAGGAAGCAATAAGAGTGTGTCGCAGGGGGTCGGGGGGGCAGGGTGTGAGGTGGCCCTACCAAGCTCCACCATTTAGATCGGCCTTGTAATGGGACAAAAATTGCTATCAGTAAAAATTAGATGGGCAGATATTTTTCACTTTTTCTTTGTATTTATTGTAAATGCAACAGTAAGGCGGGTTTTAGTAAGCGTATCTTTATATTGTGTACTGTTCTTAAAGGTAAAACCTGTAGACTATGGATCTTCAGCAGGGCTGTTGGAACTATTTGCTCATTGTGTCAAGGTAAAGAGTGAGAGGAGAGGTAACAAGTTCAAGTTAGTAACCATGTTTTACTACTTATGAGGATTTCCACAAAAGGTAACGATGATAATCTAATTTTGGTGTGTCTATAGTATTACTTTTGTATCTCATTGAGTATGATATGCAGAGACACTGCACTGAGACGAAGGGCATGTTCGGTCGACCCTGGGAAGTGTCCGAGGTTAGACAAATTCACATATAAATCGCGATGGGACACTGAGCTTTAAGGATTCAGCCACACTAATGGAAGATTCTCAAGAATGGCTATCAAACTGAGGTACAATGTTTACTTCCACGTCCATGCTATAGGACGTTGGGATCACCTGCCCACATCATCTCCGGCATCTATGCAAGATGAAAAAATGGCAAATTTTCTTATAGTAAAAGTTTAGTGGGCAATTACGTAATGAGACTATTGAGTCAGGTGACAGCCCACCCTCAGGTAGCAGTGAGTAATTGTTATGCCTTCACAGGTGGGCCTCGACGGGCCGATCACACCCTTATAGGCGACCAAGCTGAGCCCCTTGACCAGTGGCCTCAAATACATCACCATTGTGTTTAGACTGTGACTGTTTGTTTACACGTAAGATAATTATTACCTAATGAGGTTAATAAAATGCTAAACTATTATCATAAATTTAGAATAAATGAACTCTAGGATCACATTTAGGCTTTTAAACTTTTGGAAAATGATGATCCTGATGACTCATTCATCTCGAACACCTCACAGGCGATGGCCGAGGTAAGGTGCTCTAAAAGCTCGCAACATGACCCAAACTTGGACGCTATGTCGTGAGTATTTGATGTAACTAATTGTCACTGATATGAAAGACATTGTATGCAACGAATAATAGGTACTGAAAGTGATAGGTACGTAAAGATACGTTTCCACGCGAGCGTGCACTAGGATATAGGACAAACCCTTGCGTGCTTGGGCTTTCTGCCAGACTTAGGAGGCACTTTGTAAACTAGACTGAGATACCTCAACACGTACACGAACCACAGCAACAACTGAGTCCAGCCAAGGATCCAGCGACGGGCGAGAATAGTTTTATTCCGTCTAAGATTTGCGTCCGTAACCGAGAGGCTATGCTGACGCTTGGTCGTCGGCATGACGCACTGAAAACTGACGTCGGTGCCAATTTGTGCCATTCCTGTTCTGATTGTTCATTGTAATGTTGGACTCTATCTTGTGAAATACTATTTTGTATTGGAAGATATTTTCGTAACAGAGAAATATCAATTGAGAAAGACCATCCCCTGTAAAAGTGTAAAATATTGCCGTTGAAGTTTCAGATATTAATACTGTTTTCTTTATAACTCTTCTTTCTTGCATGTAAATAAAGGCTAAATAGGTAAAAAAAGACTTTATATGGATCTCCCTGGCATGCAAGTCCTGTTCGCTCGGAGCCTTGAGAAGGATGTAGGTGCCTTTCATGACTCCGTCAGTGATCGATCACCAAGCTCTCACTCCCTCACCTGAAGGGATAAACTGTGGCAGGGGCACGACAGGTGTGTCCCCGGAGCCTCATCCCCGGCGAGGGTCAAGGTAACTTGTGGTCATAGCGGCAGAACATGACCTGAACTTTTAAGAATGTACACACACACAGCACACACACATACATACATACATACATACACACGCGAACACGCACACACACATTATATAATAAAAATAAACAAAAAACCAAATGAAAATTAGAACGGCATTTGTCTGTATGGATAAGGACATGACGAAAGAACTTTTCGTGGCCATGATGCGCCCTTGATTAAAAAGCGCCATGTTGGGGTGGTCTCTGCAGAAACAAAAATACATAAGGATGTTTTGCAGGATACAAAGATCGCCCAGAAAGATGGTTCTAGGTTGGTGGAAAGATTGGAGGAATTGGGTTTGCCCTTATTGCATTACAGTAAAGATGAGATAGATGAGACCTGATAGCGGTGTATGGGGTAATGAATGATGGGAATGGTTTTAAGAACTGACAAAGAAGACAGGTAAATATGGGTCCTATACACGTTGGCACTAATATATTCCCACTAATATATACTCAGACAAATCTCACCAAGGTGACACATTAATTTGGAGGCGGATGTAGAAAGACTGGGCAACAATGAGTCAATGGGTGCTGTATTTATCACTTTGAAATGTAGCGATAGTAAATTTACTAAAATAAAAGACAACTATGTGTTCATCATTACATGGATGGCAATACTTTGATACATTGTCAAGCACGTTGCATGAATAATGAGAATAGTGTTGGTAAGGTATCAGCCGCTTCCCGTTCTTCTGGTAAGCAATGGCTATAATGATCATTCGTTAAGGAGAAATGATCCACTTGGCTGTTGACGCTTTGTTAACAAGCAAATTAACCTACAAATATGTTATGAGAATCCATATAATAGTCAAGTGATGAGGATGAAGAGAGGAAAACCTGCCAGTGAATACAGCAGCATGATTCTTTTAAAGCCTGCTTTAGTCCTGGGAAAGCGGCACTTTGAGCCTGTGTCGTCAAACCTGGTGTGACTTTGCTTGAAAAAATATTTAATTTGGTAATTAAAATTATTATTCACGCTATCGCAGGGAGAACCAATGTGAAGTGGGACTCATGACCATTACATTGTTCTCTCATAGTAAACTATCAATCTATAATGCTGATTGTGTTATATTTCACGTGCCTATACCCAAGGTGAAAGAGACAGGTCTGTCTCTTTACCTTGCCTATACCTATCTTTCCATCCCTAGGTAAGTAGTCGGCGAAGATTGAAAGCACGGATATCATATTTATGGATGATTTATGTAAAGATTCACTGCCAATATTGAATATGACTCTACTTTTCAGACTACCTTCAAAAGACTGCAGCGTCCAGCAGAGCAACAAGCTTCTCTCATACAGTACATCTGCATTTCTGAAGATATACAAAAAAAAAAAAAAAAAAAAAAAAGTAGGTACCAGGGCCCCTTAGGTTTGAGGCGCAGTATTCTAGTTCTATAACCTTTCCATGGCAACTGGACTGTAAGCCTGAGATGTTGAGTAACAATTTTAAATAGAACTTAAAAATCACATACGATAAGACATTAA
This sequence comes from Chionoecetes opilio, assembly GCA_016584305.1. Classification (NCBI taxonomy): domain Eukaryota; kingdom Metazoa; phylum Arthropoda; class Malacostraca; order Decapoda; family Majidae; genus Chionoecetes; species Chionoecetes opilio. The sequence goes on from JACEEZ010018794.1 coordinate 673,160, forward strand.
CGATAAAAGAAGATTGACATGAAGCGATTTGTTCCTATCAATGCAACCAGAGTATTTTCTTCTTGGCCATGACACTGACAGTCATGTAGATGCTGATAATTTCTCTTCCACACAAACCTCATGCTATAGTAACGATCTGATGATGATTTGGCACATGATACAACGAGCGAGTACTTTAATATCCTAGGCACATGACATTCAATATATAGACCCTAACGTATGACTTCATTCACCAACGTGTTCTGAAAATTCGCTAATATATATCATTTATCAACTAATTCATACTCATCTTTCTATTACTCACCCACCAAGAGGTGCCGGCAAGGAGGGTTGAGGGGACCGCTGCCATCATGGGCGTCGTTCGTTTAATGTGTTTGTTTTGTCATTAATGAAATTAGATTAACACAGTTGCCCCCCACCCCCCCCTCCAACAAAAAAAAAAATAATATATATATATATATATATATATACAGGGAGGTCCCGTTATACGAGCATTCGGTATACGATAATCCGATAATACGAGATGTGTAAATTAGGGTCTATTTTCAATATACGAAATAAAAAATCCAATGCTACGACATTCAAACTGGGATGAGTAAAATTATCAAGTTCAAAATACGCGCCCTACCACTCCCAGGCTGAACAAAGGGGGATTTGGTTGACCCCAGTCAGGTCACCCTAGCAAGCTGTGACCTGAAGGGTAATTAAGCATATGGCGCGGCCTGACATTTAGGGGTAATTAGCAGGTGTGCAGCCCCAACTTTGGGACTGCAGTCAGGTCACCCATAGCAAGGCGTGACCCGAAGGGTAATTAAGCATATGGCGCGGCCTGATCCTTAGGGGTGATTAGCCAGGTGTGCTGCCCCAACCTTTGGACCGCTACACTACCCTCTTTTGTATCACGCGGGGTCCCCTACAGTACAACGTCTTTTTTGCTTGTTATGCATGTTTTATGTTTAATTAATGTGCAGTTATGTTATTTTCTCTTTCAGAATGCTTTTTCTACAGAATAGGTAGTACAGTGTGGGTAATATAGACGCTGTGTGTTTGTTGTGTTTGCTATAGTTTATTTTAGCTTGAAAAACACGTCTTTTTTTTTTTTTTTTTTTTTTTTTAATTGATGGTCCTGGAACCAAACCTTTATTTTACCATTAGTTATGTGTTTCGTTATACGAGATTTCGCTTTACGAGTATGCCAGGTGGAACCTAACTGCTCGTATCTTCGGGACCTCCCTGTACATATATAGTAATTATAGGTAAACTAATCATCGCAAAACGGTGAATATACTAATCAACTTAATGACATCTGTTTGCAACACTTTCAAAATATATCTTTAATATAACAACTTCACAGAATAAAATAATAGTCGAGATAAGATTTGATATTAGGAAAACCGTACCTTGAAAAGCACACTGCTGTAATTCGATTGCCAATAAAATGAATCATGACGGTGCTGTCTGTAATCATGAATACTCTCAGCAATACTATCACAACGAACTCAATGGGTTACACGCACAGTGCCATCCTTGATCATTTAGGTACTATCCTAAAAGTAAAATAAACCCTACAACATTTTATTTTCATTACCCAGCCATCACAAGACAAAATGTTTAAACTAAATAGCTAGAAAAATAGGCTTATTAATCTAAGAAAATTATATACTATACGTGTATCAATTAGTTTTACTTTTCAAAGTTCATAGCGACTTATGGCGATTATTGAAAGTTTGTGGCTGGTTCTAGGTGAGGTCAAAGGGCAAATGCCTTGGTCAAGACGTCATGGGATTATTTTGCAATTCTTTTTAGTGCCCTTAAACATCTTCTTTATTGCATCGCAGATCTAACCAACAATAGACAAGTTGCCTAACAAATTTTGTTTTGTAAAAGGTTGGCCAATAGATTCCTAAACTGTTAAAAATCCCTCTAAACATCATCATTTCAAAGAAAAAAGGCAAGAAATATATCAAAATAAGGTTTAAAGTTGCCCAAATGTCACGTGACTGCAAAAAACTCTGCATGGTCGTGACGTCATCAGTGTACACACGAGGGAGGCTACGAAGGCTATGTACAGTACGGTGTGTTTACCGATAATGACACCAGCAAAGCCATATATCAGAGGAAAGGGGAAATAGACATCATTGGTGCTATGTGCCAATGTGCACTAACACTGGCAGGTCAACACCAGGGAAGATATTCATCTCAATTCCCAAAGATTATAAGATAAGGAGCGATAGTGGCTGACTAAGCCACTTGTGTTCTGGTGGATGTACACGCTCTGCTCTGCTCGGACCCGCTCGGTTACATGCTGCCAGTACTGCCTGTATATCTACCCGCGCGGTTACATGCCGCCAGTACTGCCTGTATATCTCGTGACGTCACGACAATGGGGGACGTTTTTACGAGCAATTAACTTTATCACCACTTTTACAGCACGAATTCAACTTTTTGGGTTGGAAATGTATATACTATGCCACTCTACAAACATGACAGAACACATTTCTAAGTCTTCTCATAACAGACAACTTGTCTATAGATGTTCTAATTTTCTCTAACACTATCTTTAATGATTGTGATAAGCCTGATAAGTTCGTTTATACAGTGGTCCCTCACGTTTGACGATTTAATTAGTCTAGCGAAACCAGCGCCAAAAACATTGAATTTCGCCAAACGCGAATAGTACTTTCCATGGGAAAATTATCCATTAGTCTATGACGAGGCCCGAGTTCACCCTTTTGACCTCCATTTTTGTACTTATACTGCTTAAAAGCAAAGACATTATACACGAAACATTAACCCCTTGAGGCCCAGAACGTAATTTGCATTGTAATATGACTACCATTAGACGATTTTTAGTGAATATAAGCAATGTTTTATAGCTATGACCTGTTTAGTATCCTTGTCCACTAGCTAATTTGGTATATTTAGTTACTTTTCGTTATCTAATGGCTAATAATAGACGATTTTATATAGCCAAGGAAAGATCTGGGCGTGAAGGGGTTAACAGCAATACAACAAACAATAAATAATAGATAACAGATGTTATTTACCATGAATTATTTAGAGTTACGCCTGGTGAGAGGAGTGAGTGTGGTGATTGTGTAGGCGGTGGTGGTTGTGTGTATACCTTTCTTCCACTCTCGTTTCTCCGCTTTTTTGCCCTTGTCCTTATCGTCACCTGGGCAGACATTCAGAGAGAGTTAAAGGCCACGGTTGTTCGCTCAACAACATCCCTCTATTTCTACACCCCGGAGCTCGTGGGTATTCCAGTACGAGACATGGCAGTGGCGGCACATGGTCGCTATGGGCATCGATAGATGATTGGCTGAGCGACTACAATGACGTCACAGCCTCGCCAGCGAATCACAATTGTGTAAAAACAAACGTGCCAGCCAATCAGATTGTGTCTCAAACGTGTCAGCCAATAACAAGGCAGCAGCCGCGGCCTGCATTTTCAAGGTCGTTGTACACACAAACCTCGATTTCCCGGACCTCGATTTCCCGGATATCGGATTTGCCAGACAAAATCCGAGGTCCAGGGATACGTCAGAGTCTCGGACAATTGATTGATTTTTTTTTTTTTATTTATTTATTTATTTATTTATTTATTTATATATATTTTTTTTTTTATGTTGAAATGCCTGGTCCTGTTCGTAAATTGACCAAGTTGTCCGGCGGTCCGAGCGTCTCCTGTCACCCCTGGTCAGTGTCCGTGCCTCCCGCCAGGTGGCAGCATGCTCAGCGGTCGTATTGTTTACATTTGGGCACACGACACTCACGGTTCACCTGCACAGCCTCCGTTAGTCCCCTGACCCCCACTGCCCCTGGTGCAGGAACGTCTCTTGAGACTATTAAACACTTTCTGCTGCCTCCCGCCAGGTGGCTGCATGCTCAGCGGACGTAAAAGTCCGCGGCGTGGTAGTTGATATTGGCGGTTGCCGGACAGTAAATACTAGAGTAGGATAAACGTCCGTGGGTGGGTAATGGCATCAGACTTTTTTTTTTTTTTTTTTTTTTTTTTTTTTTTATACCTGCGATTCCCGGACTTTTGCGGTTCCCGGACCAGTGCTCCCCCCTATTAGTCCGGGAAATCGAGGTTTGTGTGTACTTATTTCTATTTTCTAGCTTATTTCATCATTCTTTCATCCCCTGTGTCACCTCCGTCGCTTCAACACTTGTTTCTACCTCCACATACACGCGGGTAACACGCTGGTGGCTGTACTTCCTTGTATTCTAGCTATTAATTATTCCTTCAGAGTAATAGGGCGCTCTTCTTCTTCTTCTTGTGATCTTTTTTGCTTGATAATCTATTCGTAGCTCGTCTTCCTTTAGTGTTGGGGGAAGCCACCACCCCGGGAGGCAGGTCACAAACCCCCCCGGCTAACACCCGGTACCCATTCACTGCTGGGTGGACAAGGGCTCGGGTTTTAATCAAGGAAAAGGGCACGTACTATACCTTCAGTCTGCCACAGAGTCGTGCGTGGTGGTGTCTGGCATCGCTAGTTGCTACCCGCCGGTGTGGTGTGATGCCGCCGCTCACCACTCGGCCCATCACCCCCAAAACAAACTCACCACGAGCGCATGGGTTTGTTATATGGCCTAATTTCATTTGTATACTTGCCTTGTTCAGTTCTTGAGTCAGGAAACATCATATATACTCAATTTATGAGTATTTTTATGTATGTTGCGTCCTCAACACCACTCTATAGGCAGTCGCCTTGTTTTGACAACTTAACGTCTTTTAAGTACGTCATCAATCTCCACGCAGAATACCAAAACAGCTGATGACAGTCGCTAAGTTGTTAAGCATGGACGTTAGCGTCTCTGAATGTGGCCCCTGGCTTCCTCGAACCACCACCAACACCAGTACTTGTAGATGCCATAGTCCTAGCGCGAAACGCCAAAGGTATCGTCACTTGGAGCAAAAAACAGAGCAGGCGTCAAGATGGCTGCCGGGAAGATAAACACCAACATGGTCGCTTGCGGGCGATGCATTCTGGGCCGACGTCATTCCGTGACGTCAGCGCGCGTCTCACCAAAAGTGAATATTTGAAGCGCCAAATTCGGATCTTGGTACCATATCCAACCTATCACCAATACTGTTGTAGTCCTGCAGCTAAATGGTGATTTAGGGGATGACCGTGCATTGGAGTCCACCCAAAGTGTTTTTGTTGTTTATGATACTTTGTGACCTACTTATTCAGAATCTTGGTCATGCCACTCAGGCAGACTTGGGGAATTTGAAATATTCAAAATTTTTCTGCCGAAAACTTGAAAAAACACAAAATAATCAAAACTTCATTATTTATTCACTTAAAAACATACTTTTCAGACCTATTTATAGGTTTTGGCACCAAAGGAATATGATGGTATATGTCCCAAAGGCATACGATGCATGCAAATACAAGATGGCTGCCAAAATGGCCGTCACAAATATGAAAAACACTAAAATAACCATTATTTTATTCCTTTTTCACTTAGAAATGTACTTTTTGGGTCTAATTGTAAGTTATGCTACCTAAGGAATATGATTGGATATGTCTCTCACCAATTGGATGTAGGACTAGTACTTTATACATGTGATTTCACGCACTAGAAATAGTTCAATCATCACTCAGGTCAACGTCATCCGCATCACTGCCCCCATCTTCTTCAGTAGTGCTGACCTTTTTTGTCCATCTGTTACAGCACTCTTCCATTCCGTGACTCCCACAGAAGATGGTGCATGACATTTGAGCAGTTCCACACATGCACCTAGCATTTGCACATGGCTGGTCAGTCGCACAACCACACCTGATCACTTTGAGAACATCCGGAGGTGCAAGAGCAACTCCTTCAGGCACAGTAATTGGTAGCAGTGATTTCGTAGCTTCATCTTTTTCCCAGCCAAAATCTGTTGGTAGTAGGTCAGGAGGGTTTTTTTATAATGCTGCCTTCCAGATGCACACTTGGTAGTGTGCCCGCTTCACATTTTGCTCAAACGCTTCGGATGTTGGGGGGAGGGATTTCAGCTTTGGTATGCTAGTCACTTTCCTCTTTGATGTCTTGCCTATCCACACCTCATATCTGGTTGAAGACATATTTTCACTACTTGCACATCCATAGCATCTTGCAACAAAGTATGTGGCCTCCTGCACTACTTCATCCATTGCCATGTCAGGGTTACCAATTTTCAGAAGTTTGCAGCCTGATGAAAGCACTTTAACTGCTTTTGCTTTTCCTATTCCCCACATGAAGGCAACCGTATCACATTCTGTAAGAGCGTGAGCTGCATGGAGCTGACATGCTATATCTGCATGTTGCTTTGTGGTTGCTCCAATGTCAATTACAGTCCGCGTCTCGGTAGTACTTTCCATCAGAAGAGTGCAGGTCAATGTGCATATTTGATAGTAGTGAATCAACAAGATGAACACAACTGTGCCATCACAGATGACCTTGATGCACTTTGAGCCTTGAGTGGCAGCATCTACTACTTGTCCAGGAATGATAACATCTGCCTCCTCGTGGGTCGTCTCAAGGTCTTTTCTCTCTATGGTAACCCCTTTGAAGATTTCCACTGGTATTGAAGAGGGTCCAGTAATGAGTAGCTTATGCTTTGCTGTTGCTTTATGGGTTTCCCCTCTCTCCTGCAGTTGCTCACAGATTGTACTGATGATCTGCTTTTTGTTTTCTGTTACCGTCAGAGCAATGCTTTGAGCTGGCAGTGCAGTGGAAAGGGTAAGCTTATGACGTGTCCTAGCTTGCTGCACTGTACGTGATGCTCTAGTCGAGGTTTTTGTGCTGTACTCGTAGTAGCGGTCAAATATGATGTTGACATTACTGTGCTCTAGCTTTAGGAATATTTACTCCAATATATTATTCAGAAAGTTTTGAATGGTACCATGTTTTGGCCACCGAATTATCCACAGTAGTGCACAGCCATCAATAACAGTTGTCTCAGGAGTTGGCAGGATTCGTGATGATTGCTCTAATCGCAGCTTCTGCTTCAGGCTGGATTTTGATTTTGTTATCCTCATGTCTCCATTATCTTCAAACAACGATGTTGGCACTGGTGCTAGCTCGTGAGAAAAGAGTTCTTTGAGATCAATGTCCCTTGAGCTCATCAATCCCATGACTCTCGAGTAGATGAGGTTAGTATCAAAACAATCTGCTGATCCTAGTTTGATATGTTTCTTGTTGATGGACATGGTAACCACCTTGTTTGACAAAGGCTCATGGAAACTTTCTGGCCAGCCTGCTTCAAACTGTTTCATCTGTTCCTTTCCCAAAGCCACAGAGTTGTCGACATTAACAGCATCTGGAGCAATTCTTCCCGTCACAATGTTTACAATGCCTTCTGGATGGTCTTCACTGCTGAAAGGATTAATGCACATTTCAAGTTTATGTCGGATATTTTCTCTGTCCTTTGCATCCGATGCAATCTGGCCGGGCATCTCTTCTTTGTGGATCATTGCTTGTCTTGCTCCCTGTTCATTTCTCATTTCATCAATGTCACTTTTTTATTTTTAAACAATTTTAGTGTTTTTCATATTTGTGACGGCCATTTTGGCAGCCATCTTGTATTTGCATGCATCGTATGCCTTTGAGACATATACCATCATATTCTTTTGGTGCCAAAACCTATAAATAGATCTAAAAAGTATGTTATTAAGTGAATAAATAATGAAGTTTTGATTATTTTGTTTTTTTCAAGTTTTCGGCAGAATTTTTTTCAATATTTCAAATTCCCCAAGCCTGCCTGAGTGGCATGACCAAGATTCTGAATAAGTAGGTCACAAAGTATCATAAACAACAAAAAAACTTTGGGTGGACTCCAATGCATGGTTCATCACCCCTACTGCAAGACTGTGTTTCGCCAAGCTGAAACTCACCAAACGCGAGGGACCACTGTACTCATGCATATTATCTGAGCACCGTCAATATTAATCAAAATTACAGCAACAGCAGCAGCATCAAGATATTCTCGGCCAATCTCCATATTTCGCAAGAATACAGAAAAACACTGGATTTAGAATGAGGGAGTAGTGATCGAGAACATACAAACTGTCCGGGAGCTTCTCAATAGACAACCAATCCATGGAAGTCTTTCTGATATCCGACATACATAGCGGCAGGTTACGTATTCGGGAGTTGCCAGTGATTGATCAATAATTTGTTCTGGTGTGCAGGCAAGAGCTGAGTCTTGCCAAAGTTTAACATTTTCCATAAAAGGGAAAAAAAACTTGGGACTTTTCCTGATAAAGTGTGGGGGGGGTTCACTCTACAAGAGTGACACAAGTGACACAAGATCCACACAAAAACACACAGTTCCATACAGTTCTCACAAGGGAGTTGTTGTCCAACAGTTGAATAGAATTTGGGAAACTATGTACGTATTACGATATCTTTAAACACATGTGGTCATAGACAGCCTTAATGCTTTACTTTTTTGTAAAAAAAATGGTACCAATGAAATCATATTTAGCTAAGGTCTTTAACCAAAGTCAACTTAGGATAATAATTGTACACAATACCAAATTGCTCTTACCACGAAAAAATTATGGTAATGTATAATGTATGCATGTCAAATGTATCCTTTCCATTTTTTGTATCAAATGTATAATTTCCATAAGGCAAGTCTGCAGGTGTATGGAGCTGCTGGAGGAACAGTAAGACTGAGCAGCCTGGCTCTAGGTCTATATTTTGGGGCGTCGATCTCGCCTATCTTAAAAACATAAGAACATAAGGAAGCTACAAGAGGCTGTGAGACCTACACGTGGTAGTTCCTGTAAATCTTGGTTTGAAAGGATTGATGTCACGCCCTCGACACAGCAGCAGCCTTTGGATTGAGTATATAACTAATCAATGAGACCCTTCATCATACTAAAACCATCAATTTTATGATTTTGCATTACGGTTGCCCTTAGGTGTTATGTTATGTTGGTATTGCAGTGTTTTGTTCCAAACTCCCGTCCTTGACTGATTTCTCGTCTATCGTCGAGAGGTACGGTATAAACTCGCCGCCAATTCATGAAATACCTATTTTAGGTAGTGATTTTGGTCAAGTGTAGCACTGTCGGGTGTTAATAGTGGCACCTTAGAAATGTGCTACTATACAAGGCAATTATAATGACTGAATATATATATTGGCGCTGCAACTACAAACTTGAGCCCCCACACAAAAACCAGACACCAGCGTCCTACTCAAGGAGTCCGAAGACGCCCTTGGGCTAAATCATATGCAAGTAAGAAAGACAGCTTTAACCATGCTCATGATAGATAAAAACTGAGCTAAGATGGCAATACTGTATACATGTAAGGCTTCACACATTCCTGTTGTCCTATGTTCGACCATTGTTCTGAGGGTAAATTCTTGTTTGTACTCATACATACATTCCCAACATCGTTACAGTGATAACAAGAGCAGTCCAAGACCGCATACCTCCGTCAAGGCAGAAAAATATCCCGCCTATAGTGAAATTAAGAAGAAGAAAAAACTACATTTTTGTTTTACCGAACAAAGCTCTTCATTCAGTTTATCTTTGTCTATTACTAACTCATCCTTCAAAACCTAAACAAGCTGACTAACAGAAAAACAAACCGAATCGATCACATAAGCTCCTTAGTATATGGGTATACAAAATAAAGTAATTTGGTTGCTCGCAAACATATGCACAAACTTAAGTCATCTGGTCATATTGAACCAAGTCATCTGGTGCAAGCTATGTCCTGAATGCATGATTCCTCGAATTTTTATCAGGTCTCTATATTTTCTTTATTGTTTACAGTGTTATTTACTTTGTAATGTCAAAAAGGAAAGTTAAACGGATGATAATAAATATCACGCCTTATTATCATCCTTTAATTCAAGTCTTGTTCGTGTCTCTCCGTACGCGGAGACGTTTTCGACACAGTTCTGGAGATAAATTCTTAAATGAGGCAGTAACTATATTTTGAGTATTTATCCGACTCATGAAGACAAGAGATACGTGAATACGCGAAAGACCAGTTCCAAAGACGTTCACGTTTCGAAATCTTGCCGGAGCTTCCGAATGAAAACAGAAATGGAGTCCAGGATGATAGTCCATCTGGGCTGTGGTCATCAACCATGAAGCTCCTGACAGCTGCCGTCACATGACCCGCCATCCTGCCGTCACAGACTCACTATACTCACATGAGACACAGCATCTCTTGTGATAACTCATGACAATGACAAATGTAGGTAGTATGAAGATATGGCTTTCCCTCATGCATATAATCAATGGAAAAGAAATAGGAAATAAAAGAAAGTAATAGATTTTCATGCAATGAAAGGACAAATTTTACTTACGCCAAACCGGCAGCGGCGATGGTTGAGAGAATCCAATCATTGAGGCGAGGAAAGAACACAACCAGCGACATCCCCGCCACTACCAACAGCGGCATCACACGAGACATTATAGACAACACCGTCTACTCCAGAGAGTGAGATAGCATGTAGGAGAGACGACGAGAGGTATATAAGGATTAATCTTAGTAACCTTAAGTCACAAAAAGTTATCCATACCTATAATAATTCTGAACTAGCATATGAGGAAAACTACTTACAAACCACAAATACTTTATAAAATATAACTGGATTAGGTTTAATCATAAGCAAAATAACTGACTATCTTCCACAAACTTTACTTAACACAGCAAAGAAACCATTTCAGCAGCTTACCTTAAGGCGCCTACCGAGACCCCCCATGGCCCTGCTACCAAAACCCAAGCCTGCTGCCGCTGCCGCCACGCTCGTGCCCGCCAAATACACCGCAGCGGCCAGGACCTTCATCGCGACACTGCCCAGGTCCGGCACATAAGACATCATCTGAGGGGTGATCAACATAGATGGACTAGAAAATACGCACACCTCTAACTGGAGCGAACTAGAGTATTACAGAAAACACCAGCAAAAATAAAAAGGCAAAATAAACAGAGACACTATCAATGGTTTGCAGTCGTTTACTACGATTAGGTACCAGCTGTAAGTTACATGAAAAGGCAAACATTTTAAGATGGTAAATCAGCTTCACATAGAAAGTGGTGAACACAATATAGCTACCTATTTCTATCTTTACTATATATATTATATATATATATATATATATATATATATATATATATATATATATATATATATATATATATATAATATATATATATATATATATATATATATATATATACAGGGAGGTCCCGAAGATACGAGCAGTTAGGTTCCACCTGGCATACTCGTAAAGCGAAATCTCGCATAACAAAACACATAACTAATGGTAAAATATAGGTTTGGTTCCAGGACCCCATCAATTTAAAAAAATAAAAAAAATAAAAAAATAAAAAGACATGTTTTTCATGCTAAAATAAACTACAGCAAACACAACAAACACACAGCGTCTATATTACCCACACTGTACTACCTATTCTGTAGAAAAAGCATTCTGAAAGAGAAAATAGCACACAAAATAACATAACTGCACATTAATTAAACATATAACATGCATAACAAGCAAAAGAGACGTTGTAATGTAGGGGACGCCGCGTCATACAAGAGAAGGTAGTGTATTGGTCCCAAGGTTGGGGCCCCACACCTGCTAATTACCCCTAAAGGTCAGGCCGCGCCATATGCTTAATTACCCTTCAGGTCACGCCTTGCTAGGGGTGACCTGACTGCAGTCCCAAAGTTGGGGCTGCACACCTGCTAATTACCCCTAAATGTCAGGCCGCGCCATATGCTTAATTACCCTTCAGGTCACGGCTTGCTAGGGGTGACCTCACTGGGGTCAACCAAATCCCCCTTTCTCCAGCCCGGGAGTGGTAGGGCGCGCATTTTGAACTTGATAATTTTAAACTCACCCATTTAATGTTTATCATTGATTTTCGATCTCGTATATTGAAAATAGACCCTAATTTACACATCTCGTATCATCGGATTCTCGTATACCGAATGCTCGTATAACGGGACCTCCCTGTATATATATACACACAAACCTCAATTTCCCGGACCTCAATTTCCCGGATATCGGATTTGCCGGACAAAATCCGAGGTCCGGGGATATGTCAAGAGTCCCAGACAATTTTTTTTTTTTTTTTTTTTTTGTTTTTTTCGTAAATTGACAAAGTTGTCCGGCGGATCCGAGTTCTCCTGTCACCCGGGTCATGTCCGCGCCTCGGCCAGGTGCAGCTTGCTCAGCGGTCGTATTGTTTACATTTTGGGCACACGACACTCAAGTTCACCTGCACAGCTCTATCCCTGACTCCACTGCCCTGTGCAGATATCTCTGAGACTATTGAACACTTTTGCCCTTTTGCCCCGCCAGGTGCAGCATCCTCAGCGTTCGTATTATTCCATTTTGGACACACGACACTCACGTTCACCTGCAAACCCCCGTTATCCCTGACCCCACTCCCCTGTGCAGGAACGTTCTTGAGATATTGAACCTTTCTGCTGCCTCCGCCAGGTGCAGCATGCTCAGCGGACTAAAATCGAGGCGGGTAGTTGATATTGGCTGTTGCCGGACAGTAAATACTAGAGTAGATAAACGTCGTGGGTGGTATGCATTGGATTTTCTTTTTTTTTTTTTTTTTTTTTTGAGGATAATTTCCTGGCTGTTGCGTTTTCCGGACTTTTGCGGTTTTCCGGACAGTTTCTTCTCCCCCCTATTATCCGGAAAACGAGTTTTGTGTATATATATATTATATAATATAATATACGTATTATATATATTTTATTATATATATATCTATATATATATTATATATATATATATATACACCAAACCTGTTTTCCGGACTAATAGGGGGAGAGCTGGTCCGGAACGCAAACGTGGGAATCGAACAGTCCAGGAATTATCCTAAAAAATTAAAAAATAAAAAATAAAAAGCCCAAATGCCATTACCCACCTCGACGTTTATCCTACTCTAGAAATTTACTGTCCGGCAACACCAAATATCAACTACCCCGCCTCGACTTTTATATATATATATATTTATATATTATATATATTATATATATACATATAAATATATATATATATATACATATATATATATATATATATTATATATATATATATATATATTTTATATATTATATTTTATAATTTATATATTATATATATATATACCGCGTATTTGCCGGCGCATAAGACGCACCTCCGCATAAGACGCACCCCTATTTTACAAAGGGGTTTTTTTAGAAAAAATAAAATATTGGTGTTTTTTAAAGGGGGGGAAAAAATTGAAAATTTTATAAAAATTTTAAAAAAAAAGGATTTGTAGGGGAAAGCAATGATTATGAGCACATACATATTCACATTTGCAATGAATGTGAATGAAAAATTATACTAGTTAAATGTAAAGGGAATGACAGGGTAATCAAAATCGGTCATAATATATTGCAGGATGCACCCACGAATTGATATTCTAATATTTTACTACCTATGACATATAGCTTAGATTTAATGTAGTAGGTATACCTTTGTTGCTTTTCTGCTATGTCTTTAGACTTTGTGGAATTTTAAAAATATAAAATTTTGGGTATTATTTTGGTAGTGGGCTTTCAAAAGTCCTAGAACTCTTACCTACATCATCGTGTAGCTTTCTTCATTCTGAGTATTTTGAGCCCCAATTCCTATGGCGCAATTGAATAATAATGGAATTACACGTAGTACCGAAAATCTACAGTTATTTCAGCCAGAAAGTTAAGCTAAGTTAAATCAGATTAGGTTAGGTTAGAGGTGGGGTTTGGTTTAGTAACAGATGATATAGAGAAAAAACGAATATTACCAATAATATGGCAGTGTGAAACGTAGCAATGTTTGCGGGGCGGACCTGGAGGGTAAGGTTGCCCCCCTCCCCACACACACATGTAAACAAACATTGATGTCCGACAAAAACGAGAGCCAGATTAATTCAAAACACATTAAAACTATTCAGGAAGACTAAGTTTCGGCCTCGAAGTCGGTGGTTGCCCAATAACAAATATTTACGAAGATATTTAGGTAACACTGTCTGTAAGGTAGCCATCTCTACCTTGTGTTATTGTTGTAATTGTTGAAGGGCACGCGTTTGTGGGGATCGCCCGATATTTAGCCTGGTTTCACCTATGAATCTATCACAGTCCCGGGGGTTGATTGTCTCTTCAGGAAGGTACAGGTGAAGGCTGGTTCACACTTTGAAATCACGGCAGCGTTCCGTCAGACGTGCCTTGTATTCACACTATTTGTCACGGTTCCGTCATTTTCGGCATTTCCCTGCTCCCCTCTAAGCAGACATATGGTGCCTCAGAGGCAATGGTTGAAGAAATTTGCATTAATAGCACTTCTGGTGGGTGAAGAAGAGGAGTTGAACTCTAAAACACTGTTTTGGGTACGGTACTAAAGCCTTGAGAAAATGATAATTATCAGCACGGCACAGTCTCATTACGTTAAAATATTCTTCCCCGAAACCGTTTTGTGACAGGACGTGGTGTATTGGAGCCCTGAAGGCGGCGCACCGTTTAGTGTACACGTCTATTTGTTTGAATGCAAGAAATTCTAACGGGTGTGATGAGACCGGTGCCGTTCACCATGATTTGGGATGGTGTGATTCGGCCTTTAGGGGGACGATGTGGCGCCGTGATGGGTCTTGGTCTTGGTTCACCGTGTGGAAGACTTTTGTCCTGTCTACATCTACCGTTGCATCTTTTTACTAGCACTCTTTCATAAAAAGTTTCCTTATCCTTTGAGGTACAGTGGTGACGATTGAGGGTCGAGGTGGTACAAAGATCTATACTGTCTCCTATCCCACCTTGCTTACCACTGTAGCGGCGCTAACACAAACTCACACACACACCTGCTCGGCTAGGCCACACCCCCATGTCGGAAACAGGATTAGTGGGGGACCTGACGCTGACCGACTTGTCCTCGCCGACACAACTGCAACACCAGCCAGGTAATTCATCAGCCACAGGACACACATAGACACCCCACGCCGCGCACCCTTATCCCCACGTTGTACAATGACTCGCTGTCAAATAAACTACAAAGTAACGACGCCCTTTCTCCATCCTTGTGTGTATAGACAGACTCCCCAAGATACTACAAACCCTTTCCCCTCACCGCTCACACTAAAAAACAACTTAACACGCTCTTTGATTCACTATTCCATTTATCAACAATACTCAGTCCAGCGAAAATTCCATCACCATTTTCTGCCTCCCTTTTACCATCTCCTTCCAACTGTTGTGTCAACTTGTGTGGCCCGAGTCGAATGCGGGTTAAGGCTACATCAATATGCGGGATGTTTGTCTTTTCCATGGTTGCGGGAGGAGTCTGAGCGGTAATGACCCATGGTGGGTGTGCAGAGGGCGTTTGCCGAGTGAAGTATCCCAGGTGAAGCGGCAGACCTGAGATATCAGACGTTTTACAATGGGGAGTAGCAGCGGGGTGTGGATGATGTTTTACATCTGACACGGCCATTTTGGCAGCAACAATCGCTATCTTAATTGTGGCCCCGCTCTTATTTTCTATTAAACTCCAAGCTTTTCTTAGTATTATGCATTAAATGTTTGTAACAAAAGTTACTAATTTGTGTTCATGGACTACTGCTCACACAGATAACTCCAGACCCCTTTAGTAATACCCACCGGCTGTTCTGCATTCTCTGCCTGAACCTCTCATGCGCTAATATGGCCGCTTAGACGCAGGGTGAACTTTGCATTCCTTTTTAAGGGAAAAAACTACGTCTTATGCGCCGGCAAATACGGTATATAATATATATATATTTTATATATATATAATATAAAATATATATATATATTATATATATATATATATATATATATATATATAAAATTATATTATATATATATATATATATTATATATATAATATATATATATATATATATATATATATATATATATACAGGGAGTCCCGTTATACGAGCATTGGGGGGTATACGTGAATCCGATATACAGATTCTGTAAATTAGGGTCTATTTTCAAAAATACGAGATCGAAAATCCAATGATACGACATTCAGACTGGGGTGGGTAAAATTATCAAGTTCAAAAGTGCGCCCTACCACTCCTGGGCTGGACAAAGGGGATTTGGTTGACCCAGTGAGGTCACCCCCAGCAAGCATGACCCGAAGGGGAATTAAGCATCTGGCGCGGCCTGACATTTAGGGGTAAAATTTGCGGTGTGCGGCCCCAACCTTGGACCGCAGTCAGGTCACCCCTAGCAAGGCATGACCTGAAGGGTAATTAAGCATATGGCACGGCCTGACTTTTAGGGGGAATTAGCAGGTGTGGGTCCCCAACCTTGGGACCGGCAGTCGGTCACCCCTAGCAAGGCGTTTACCTGAAGGGTAAATTTAAACATATGGGGCGACCTGACCTTTAGGGGTATTAGCAGGTGTGGGGCCCCAACCTTGGGACCGCTACACTACCTTCTTTGTATCACGCGGCGTCTCCTACATTACAACGTCTTTTTTGCTTGTTATGCATGTTTTATGTTTAATTAATGTGCAGTTTTTTTTATTTTGTGTGCTATTTTTTCTTTCAGAATGCTTTTTTTTACAGAATAGGTGGGACGTGTGGGTAATATAACGCTGTGTGTTTGTTGTGTTTGCTATAGTTTATTTAGGTTGAAAATGTCTTTTTTTTTCTTTTTATAATATATATATATAATATATATATATATATATATATATATATATATATACCAGAACCTCGTTTATCCGGCACCCTCGGGGGGGAGCGCATGCCGGATAACTCATTTTGCCGTTGTTTTGAAAAATCCTTTTTTTTTTTTTTTTTTCTTTAACGAAAGGGAAACCCGGGCCAAGGGCACAACAAAAGGGGTAACACAAAGCCCCTTAGTTGCCATTTCCCTATAAAGAAACAGCCCAAGAAAAAAATAAAAAAGGGGGTTGACCCAAATTTATTTTGGGGAAAGGTGTCTTGTTACTCTTTTTTTTAAAAAGATTTTAAGTCTAGGAAAGTGGAAAAAAGAACAGGAAGAGAGTTCCAGAGTTTATCATTTAAAAAAAAAAAAAAAAAAAAAAAAAAAAAAAAAAAAAAAAAAAAGCCGGGGTCGATTAGTCCCTTTTTTGGGAGGCGGGCCGTTTTTTTTCCCGGTTTTAAATGAGTTCTCCTGTATATATATAATTAAAATTTTAATATATTATATAGTATTTATATATTTTATAATATATAAAATATATATATATTTTATAAAATTGGGGGGTTTCCGGGAAACCAAACCTATATTTTACCATTAGTTTTTGGGGTTTCGTTATACGGGGATTTGGGGGGAGGAGATAGCCAATTGGAACCTAACTGCTCGAAATCTTGGGGGCCCTTTCCCTGTATATATATATATATAATATATATTATATGGGAATATTTTATATAATTAAAATATATATATAGATATAATTAATGCATATATATAAAACTATAATTATTTATATATATATATATTTTATATTAAAATATATATATTTTATAAAAATTTTTGCATAATTATAATTTATTTTATATATATATATATTATATATTTACTATTTTAAAATATAAAATAATACTTTAAAACCCTTATCGGGGCCGTTAGGGGCTCGGGCCCTTGCCGAGTTATGCAATGTCCTCCTCTGATATGGGGGGGGGGGGGGGGGGAAATACAGTCTGTAAAAGCAAAAAAAACTACCCTTCCCAATGAAGGGTAGCAGCAGGATGTAACCCCAAGGGGAGGGGAGCCGGGTTTGTAACATGTAGAAGATGTTGGGGGGACTCGGTCGCTTTTTAACCTGGTATACTTTAATCACTTTATAATCACAACTCTGTATTATTGTAACGTACTGTACCTGTACACTTAAATTTAATCACTTGAGCACTTAATTATGAAACACTATCCCCTGTCCATTAACTCTCCCTTGACTGCGAGGCATGGGGGGGGCACAGGGGGCGGCATGAGCCCAAATCAAGGCGTCACATGAGAATCCTGCCGCGCCACCACGGGCGAGGGCCAACCATCACAGCCCTGGGGCCCTCCGGGGCCACCATCCCCCCTGGAGCCACTTTCCTAAAAGCGCTATGGGCATAGGTAAAAAAAAGAAAAAAAAAAAAAAACCTTGTCTTTGCCATGCCGATGATATCAAATTCAAGTTATACCGTGCCCCAGTTATAAGGGTTTTAGTATATAATTAAAATATATTATATATATATTTTATATATTATTATATATTATTATATAATATATATATTATATATAAAATTTTATATATAATATATATATATATTATATATATATATATATTACTCCTTATAATATATAATAATATATATTATATATTATAATTATAATTAATAAGAAGATATATATATTAATTTTACATAATTATTATAATAAGGATTTTATATAAATATATATAATATATAAATTAATATATATAAAATTAATATAATAATCTACTCCATAATATATAATATATATACAGGAGAACCTCGTTTATCCCGGCACCCTCGGGGGGGGGGCGCATGCGGGTAACTCATTTTGCCGTTTTTTGAGAGTTACTCTTATGGAAACGCCCAAAAAACCCAAAAAATACTGTGGTTTCTGGAGGTTGTTTTTTTTGTTGTTGTTTTAGGGCTGCGAGGATCCCTCGGGAACACTATGAGCCCTGGTGATGTCCTATGATGCTATCACAGGCGCGGTAGTTGACCTGTCTTCCTCAGGAAGGCACAGGTGAGGCGGATGACGGTGTGTTGCCGAGAGGGGGAACGCCAGCCGCCGCCAGCAGGGTGGCAGGTCAAGGTAGTGACGTTCAGGGCGAGGAGTTGAGACTGTAGCACTACACGGTGTGAGTGGAAGTGCGGACACTGCAGCAGAAAGTGTTCAATAGTCTCCAGAAAATTCATGCACCAAGGGCAGTGGGGGTCAGGGGACAGACGGAGGCGATGCAGGTGAGCTGTGAGTGTCGTGTGCCCCAGGCGGAGGCGGGTGAGAGTGACATCCAGGACGCGGGACTTTTTCCGTATCCACGGCTGGGGGGAAGAGTCACTGCGGTATTGGCCCATGTAGGGGATGCGGAGGCATCGCCGAGTGTGTGTTATTCCAGGTGGAGCGGCAGACCCGGGAGATCAGGCGTTTGGCCGCGGAGAGCGGCAGAGGGAAGGGTGTCGTGTTTACATCTGTTAAGGCCATCCTGGCAGCAGAATCAGCCACCTCGTTGCCTGGGATACCAGCGTGGGAGGGAACGCACTGGAGGCGATCTCCACCCCTCGTTGGTAGGTGAAGGGCCCCTGGATGTGGACAGGGACGTAGAGGATCGTGGATGACGGGAGAGGAGGTAGAGTGAGGAGAGAGATCTGTGTAGACCACAGCCTTGCCCAACTAAATTTCTGCCAATTTTCTCAGTTTTGAATAATTATACTTAATTAATGCCTGGGTCGATTAGTGCCATTGTTTTAAATGCCGGTTAAATGAGGTTCTCCTGTATATAATATATAATATATATATATTATATATATTAGCATATATATATATCATATATATATATATATATATATATATATAATTATTATATATATATATATATATAATATATATTATATATATATATATATATATATATATATTATATATATATATATATATATATATATATATATATATATATATATATATATATATATATATATATATATATAATATATATATATATATATATATATATAATATATATTATAAATAATATATATATTAAATATATATATATATATATATTAAATATATATATTAAATATCATATATATTAAATATATATATATATTAAATATATATATATATTAAATATATATATATATATATATATATATATATATATATATATATATATATATATATATATATATATATATATATATATATAATATATATATATATATATATATATATATATATAATATATATATATTATATATATATATATATATATATATATATATATATATATATATAATATATATATATATATATATTATATATATATATATATATATATATATATAATATACTAATCTACTCCCTATATATATATATATATATATATAATATATATATATATATATATATATATAATATATTATATACATTATATATATAAATATATATATATATATATATATATATATATATATATATATATTATATATATATATATATATATATATACAGTAAAAGCCTTATAACTCGGCACTGTATAACTCGGAATTTGATATAACTCGGCATGGCAAAGATAAGTTTTTTTTTTTTTTTTTTTTTTTTTTTTTTTTTTTAACACCTATGCCTATAGCGCGTGTAGCAGTGAGCTCCAGGGCTGGGATGGTAGGCCCTGGAGGCTCACTTGAGGGCTGTGATGGTTGGCCCTCGGCCGTGGTGGCGCAGGCAGGATTCTCATAGTAACGCCTGTGATTAGAGGCTCATGCCGCCCCCTGTGGCCCTCCCATGCACTCACAGTCGAAGGTAGAGTTAATGACAAGGCATAGTGTTGCAGTAATTTAAAGTGCTCAGTGATGTAAAATTAAGTTGTACAGGTACAGTACTGTAAAACAATACAGTACAGAGATGTGATTATAAAGTATTAAAGTGATACCAGTGTTAAAATGCGCCTGAGCCCCCCTAACATCTTCTACATGTTCAACAAGGCTCCCCTCTCCTTGGATTACATGCCTGCTGCTACCCTTTTCATTGGAAAGTGTAGTTTTTTATGCTTTTACAGTACTGTATTTTTTTTTTTTTTTTTTTTTTACCCATATCAGAGGACATTGCAAAACTCGGCACATTGAATAACTCGGCAAGGGCCAGACCCCCTATCGGGGCCGTTTACTATATATATATATATATTATTATTATATATATAATATATATATATATATAATATACATATATTATATATATTATAATAATTATATTATATATATATATATATATATAGGGAGTAGATATATATATAGGTAGTATAATGGGGAGAAAGGCAGTCAGACACCTGCCGCCATGGTGAAATACTCCCGGGGAGTTACTTACGGGATTGGGGGTGCTCCCAGACTTATCATTGAAATCTCCGTGTCCTCTCTTTCCATATCCCTTAGTGTCTCAGATACACAAGAGAGTACTGCAGCCTGCACTCTAAAGACAATTCCTCTTACTACTCACTTAAACACTACATGCACTACTCCCTACACTATCTTCACTCAAATTTCATTATGGCGACCATTCACCCCAGCCTGGGAGCCCCTTATTTGGGGATGGGACCATAAATATCCCCAGTTCGGACCGACTCATAGGTGACGACTCGAGGTGTCTTGATACTTCTTCTAGCCTTCAATCCTTAAACTTCTGCAACATTCGCAGTCTTAGATCTAACTTTCTCTCTGTTGAACATCATCTCTCCTCCTCTAAACCTCTCTTCTTTTCCTCCCCCGAAACCCAGTTGTCTGTGAGCACTGACAGCAACCTTTTTCTGTCTCCTCTACTGTCTCTATTCTCATTTTAAATCCAAAGCGGGCTGTTGCGTATATGTGCCAATGACATCACTTGCTCTCGTGCCCACGCCCTTGAATCTTCCGAATTTTCTACCATCTGGCTTCGACTTCAATGTCACTCTCTTACTAAATTTATCTGTGCTGTATGAGGCGTGTAGTGACATAAGTGCCAAAGCGCCACCCTGATCAAAATTCACTTTTTTGCTTCATTCCACCCCAAAACCCCTCTACTTTTCAATCGTGAAATCGCAGTTCAAACCGACAACTTCAATATGGTCGAAAATCCCCTAAAGAGAAGGTGTGTCGCCCGTAATTTGCCCGTTTTGTGGGACCCCTCACGGTCTAGACTAGCGTTCAAAGCCCCATTTTTACTCTTGTCCCACGTTGAAACCTGTTGGTTATCTCCAGTCTAGCTCCAGAGTGTGAAACGGCGTCACAAGCGCCACTCGACCATGGGGTTTCGAGAATTAGGGGGAAGAAGAAGGTAAATTAGCCTTAACGCCTCTGGTCTGTCGCGACCCCGCGGGGTGAGGCTGTGTTTAAAGCGCCAATGTTTTTGTTTTGTTGTGGCGGCTTTAAAGATGGCCGCCAGGGCGACCAATGGGAACCGGTCTACCGCGCCGCCTCGGAAAAATTGGGCCAATGAAACTCGCCATTCTTCCGCTACCCCTCCTCCCTCCCGGGTTCACCAGCCAGCCAGTGTTCACCCTGCCGCGCTACTGATAAACACACTCTGGGTGTTTTTTCAACCTTTTTTCCTGTTTTACCTGGATTACTTACCCTATTTATGGACCATGGTTTCTACCAGTGGTGAGGGGAGGGTGCCGGGGCAGACTGTGATGAGAAAGAAGCTGTCTAACCCTAGTGTTTGGGAAGAAAAACACAGCCGAAAAGGAAGCGTAACCCCGGGCGATGAGTATGTCGGCAAAGGGTAAGTCTTTTTGTGAGAAAAATAGGGAGCACAATTGTAACGATGGTTTTTTTGAAAGCTAGGAAGGGGATACTGTCAAGGCTATTCCCTGATAGTTTTTGGGCTTTGGGGATTTAAAAAATCAAAATTCCTTTATTCAAAAGTATTGTGTGAAGGGAGTGGTGAAACGGAAGGCGGTGCAGCAGCGTGGTGATGACGCTCCCTATAAGCGTACGTGTACACGTGCTTATTCGCTCTTTGTGGTGGCACAAATTTTTAAATTTTTTGTGCTATGGCCTTTCGAAATGTGTTAGTGTAACTTCTAGGCTTGTGTACAATGCTTTTGACCGTGTGAATCCCACAGGCCCGCCACGTCCTGACCGCCGAGGTAAGCATTTTTCCCAAGCATGCCATGTCTCTGTCACGTAAGAACCTTGTTGAGTGCCATGTCAAGATTTTTCCCCACTGTTGTCTAGCCATTATACTCGTGCTAAATCACCTTTAATGCGGTATCTTGACACGAAATGAACATAAAGAAGATGTTTTTCTTGTACAAGGAGTGGTTTTTTTTGAAAACCAAAAGGGACAGGAGCCTGTATTATTACCTCCTACAAGAAGGTTTTTGCGGGGTTTCGTCTAGGTTTTAAACCCCCCAGTACGGATACCTGTTCGAAATTTTGACAGGAAACGAGGTGACAAGAAGGATGCCAGCACAGAAAGGGGAGGCCCAAGGTATCCAGGCACAGTGGGACGAACACCTGACTTTGCTAAAAAGGGGATGAAGGCCATGGCTTCATGGAAAAAGAAAACGACCCCGACACGAGGTGTATCTGCCTAGATCTTAAACGACACTTCCAGTGCCTCGTTTGTGTACTAACGTAGCATATTACAAGAGAAAGTTGTGGGCCCTATAACCTATGCATACACAACCTCAAGACCAAGAAGAATACTTTTTATGTGTGGGATGAGATGAATGCGGTCGTGGCAGTGTTGAGGTAGCCACATGTATAGGCCAGGTGGTAGACGATTTTTTAAAAGGGAGGGCAGTTTTTCACCACTTTAAAGGTTTTTCTGATAATTGTGGTGGCAAAATAAACATTAACATTATCTTTTTTTTATCTTCGTCTTATCCACTAAACCAAACACTCCAGAACATCATCATACGTACCTGCTACCTGGGCATAGCTACATGGCTTGCGCCGTGCCTTTGGTCACATTGCGAAGTATATTCGCAGGGTAGTAAACATCTACGACTTGAAGGGGTATGTAAGGGCCATCCAACTCTGCACGACTAAAGGGTACCATGTCATTGTGCTGAGGAACACCGACTTTTTGGATGTTGAGGTGTTGCAGAAGTCAATAACACACAGGAAGCCCAAGCCGCCCTACAGTTTCCAGAATCCCCGGGTCCTTTAAGCTACTTTCTAATTCTGTGAGGGTTACTTCATCTGCAGGACTACACTGGTAAAGCTCTGGGATCAGTACGTCTTATGAAGGGCCAGGCAAGGTATACTCGGCGTAGTTTGACCTGTCTGCAGTACAGCTACCCCAGAAGTACCCCAAATACGTCGACTTCAGCCTGGCAAGATGCAACACCTGAAACAGCTCTTGATTTTATCAAATGTCAACCAGCCGTACCTTCAGTTCATCATCAGGAAGCAACAGGAACTGGATAATACTGAAGAAGATGACAGCACTCAGGACGAGGGTGAGGACCACCTAATACGACAGTGACAGTGAGGACATTGTAAGATGACCCCCAACCGCTACAGTACGAGGACAACAGTGTGAGTGAGGGCGAGTCAGATGACTTGCATCTCACACAGGAATAACCTACCCTTCCCTACCTTCCTACACCCTGTCCTATCCTAACCTACCCTCACCTCCTGCCTACCCTTACCTACCTGCCTCCCTTACCTACCTGCCTACCCTTACCTACCTGCCTACCCTTACCTTCCTCCTACCCTTACCTACCTGCCTACCCTTACCTACCTGCCTACCTACCACTGCCTACCACTCATCACGACTACAACGCTACTCCTCGTACTCGCCTCAACCCTCTCTTCTACAATGCTACTCATCGTACTCGCCCTCAACGATCTACAACAAGGTAAATAAAGCAAAAATTTTAAATTATTATTATTTTTTTTAATCTATATTAATTTCTATGTTATGTTTATCACTTCTTTCAACACTCCTATGAAGATCTTGACTATTATCTTTGT
Organism: Chionoecetes opilio; assembly: GCA_016584305.1. Classification (NCBI taxonomy): domain Eukaryota; kingdom Metazoa; phylum Arthropoda; class Malacostraca; order Decapoda; family Majidae; genus Chionoecetes; species Chionoecetes opilio. The sequence goes on from JACEEZ010018794.1 coordinate 697,817, forward strand.
TATTTTAAGGGGAGCGGCCTTGATTTTTTAGCTAGTGGAGTGTTTCTCCCAGATAGTGCAACGCACGCTCATAGGTACGAAAATCCCCAATCCCCTTCCAAAATTGAGACCGCACTCCCTTAAAAAAAAAATTCACCGCATTTCGTACCTACAAATCTAGTCTAAGGTAATTACAGATAGGATTATAGTGTCTGATATTGTGGAGGGTGAGAAATGCTTAATTCCAAACATTTTCAAGGGTTTTGGGTCGTTTACTTCTCGTTTATAAGAAATAATCAATAAAAAATGAGAAAAACGCGTTCATCGTTTGCTCTTTCAGAATGTGATAAGACAGAAAGCTTAATTTTATGACAGACATGATAATAGACAACGTAAGCTTTAATTTAAGACCAAATGACTTTTTATCTTAATCCGTTACGGAGTTATCGCATTCTGAATGTTATCTGAAAGTTATCGCAAAACCCTTTTACCGCGTTTTTCTTGGCTTTTTATTTTTGGCGCTTTGGCACTTATGTCACTACACGCCTCGTATATCTCTCACCTAACTCCTCTGACTGTAAAATTCTTCGACTATTTAACATCAAAAGTGGGCACATCTCATCTCATTTTCCTTTAGCAGAAATTTCCATTCTTGGGACTTCATGTCACCACCAGCTTTGGCTATCATCTTCTTTCACTGACCAACCTGGTGAACAAGCCTACAACTTTTCTATCCTCCAAGACCTAGAGCAGCTGGTGCAGCACCCTACCGCCTTGATCCTGACCGCCTTGGAGACACGCCCAACATTCTTAATCTTTTCCTAACTACTAACCCTTCTGCTTACTTTGTGAAACTTTTCTCTCCGTTGGGTTCCTCCGATCACAATCTTATTTCTGTAACCTGTCCTATCGCTCCAGTGCCGCCTCGGGACCCACCTAAGCGGAGGTGCTTCTGGCACTTCAACTCAGCTAAGTGGGAAGACCTAAGGCAGTACTACTCTGATTTTCCTTGGAATTATTACTGCTTCCATGTCAAAGACCCATGTCTTTGTGCAGAGCGCATAACTGAGGTCATAGTCTCTGGCATGGAGGTGTACATTCCACACACTTTCTCTAATCCTAAAGCATGTCAACCTTGGCTTAACTCTGCTTGTTCTCATGCTGTCCGAGATAGAGAGGTGGCTCACAAACGGTACCATAAGCATCCATCTCCTGAAACTCATGCCCTTTATATTTCTGCCCCTAATCATGCCCAAAACTTTTTCTTCAACTTACCAAAACTCTTTCATTCATAGAAAATGTCAAAATCTTTCTGAATCAAATTCCTCTCGTGACTTCTGGCATCTAGCAAATAACATCTCTAACAATTTTTCTACTTCATCTTTCCCTCCTATGCTTCACCCTGATGGCTCCACAGCTGTCTCATCTATTTCTAAAGCTGAACTTTGTGCTCAAACCTTTGCTAAAAATTCCACTCTGACTATGAATGCATGAATCTGACTACTAATTAATTCCTCCTTCTCCTCCACCCTCTGACTATATTATGCCTGTCATTAAGATCCTTCATAATGATGTTTTCTTTGCCCTTTCTGGCCTAGATCCTCGGAAGGCTTACGGTCCTGACGGAGTCCCTCCTATTGTTCTCAAAAACTGTGCTTCTGTGCTTGCACCTTGCCCGGTCAAACTTTTCCGTCTTTTTTTCTATCTACTTCCACCCTTTCCTTCTTTCTGGAAGTTTGCTCACATCCAACCCGTTCCTAAGAAGGGTACCGTTCTAGTCCTTCAAACTATCCATCCTATAGCTTGACTTTCCTGCCTTTCTAAAGTTTTTGAAATCTATATTTAATAAGAAGATTCTTAAGCATCTATTTGCTCACAATCTTCTATCTGATCGTCATACGGTTTCCCTAAAGGGTGATCTACTGGCGATCTACTGCGATCTTCTAGCTTTCCTAACTTGAATTTTGGTCATCCCCCCTTTAGGGTTTCGGTGAAACTTTTGCTGTTGCCTTTACATATCTTGACATATCAAAAGCTTTTGATAGAGTCTGGCACAATCTTTAATTTCCAACTACCCTCATTCGGTTTCTATCCTTCTCTCTGTACCTTCATCTTAGTTTCCTTTCAAACCGTTCTATTGCAGCTACGTAGACGGACATTGTTCTTCTCCTAAATCTATCAAAAGTGGTGTCCCCCGGGTTCTGTCCTATCACCCACTCTCTTCTATTATTCATTAATGTCTTCTAAATCTAACTCAAAGCCCTATCCACTCCTACGCTGATGATTCTACCCTGCATTTTTCAACGTTGTTTATTAGACGTCCAACTCAACAGGAACTAAGTGATTCACAGAGAGATGCAGCCGAGCGCCTAACTTCTGATCTTTCTATAATTTCTGATTGGGGCAAAGCAAACCTTGTTTTGTTCAATGCTTCAAAAACCCAATTTCTTCACCTATCTACTCGACAAAACCTACCAGATAACTATCCCCTCTTCTTCAATGACACTCAACTGTCTCCTTCTTCTACAATGAACATTCTAGGACTATCTTTTACTAAAAATCTAAACTGGAAATCTCGCATATCATCTCTTGCTAAAACAGCTTCTAAGAAGTTAGGTGTCCTGTGGCATCTGCGTCCTTTTTTTTCTCTCTCCCAATTGCTTGCTCTCTACAGGGGCCTTATCCGCCCATGTATGGAGTATGTCTTACATGTTTGGGGAGGATCCACTCATACAGCTCTCCTAAACAGGGTTGAGTCAAAAGCTTTTCGTCTCATCAACTCCCCTCCTCTGACTGACTGTCTTCAATCTTTAAATCACCGACGCAATGTTGCTTTTCTTGCTCTCTTCTACCGTTATTTTCATGCTCACTGCTCTTCTGAACTTGCTAACTGCATGCCTCCCCTCCTCCCGCGGGCTCGCTGCACAAGACTTTCTACTCATTCTCATCCTTATTTGTGATGTCTCCTTGCAGTGTTGTTAATAATATCTTGAGCAGAGTAAACTCCTTTATTAACAACTTCAGTAATCCAGGTAGGTAAGCACAATACAAGTGGTTGACTGTGACGGGCTGGCTGCCATACAGGAACTGGCTCTCTCGGCTCTGATTCACCTGACGTCAACTAGCCTTTGAACCTCTGAACCACTGATCGAATACAATACTAAAACAGTAACTACTCGTTACATCTTTCCTTCCCTAAAGAAACTAATAAACTTCCATAGAAATGCACAAATATACCTACAAATATCCCAAATACAGATTGCCCAATATTTAACAACTACAACAAGTTTATGCTAAATGATCACTAAGTTTTATATACATCTATCCCATATCGCTCTGGTTCTCATCTAATTCTTGTTGAGCGACGCAATGGGGTAGCGGGAGAGTCGAAGTTATCCAAGTTGTCCTGTCTCTCGTGCGTTACCTCTCCCGCCGTTTCTGTCGACTTCTGTAAGTCGCTGCTGCTCCGCGGCTGCTCTTCTCCCGTACCAATGCTGCGTGGTTGCTCCTCTCCCGTACCAATGCTGCGCGGCTGCTCCTCTCCCGTACCAATGCTGCGCGGTTGCTCCTCTCCCGTACCAATGCTGCGCGGTTGCTCCTCTCCCGTACCAATGCTGCGCGGTTGCTCCTCTCCCGTACCAATGCTGCACGGCTGCTCCTCTCCAGTTTTCCACAGTTGGCGGCGATTTCTACGGTAGACTGTCCCCCTTACCAGGACCCTGTAAGATCGTGGAGAAATCTCCTCAAGGCACACTCCGGGACTCCACATCCTGCTCCCTGGAAGACGCATGCGTATAGAGTCCCCTAAAGTTATAGGCGCCCTACATAGAGTACTTCTGTTATAATAGCGTGCCTGAGTTACTTTCCTACCTCTCATGTCCTGTATCTCCTGCTTTGTAGAGCGACTCGGCTACAGGAGTGCTGACGAGCAAGGCAACCCATCTTGCAACATGTCTTGCAACGACGACCCATCAAACGCTGTGCTGGTGTTGTTTGCATTCCTTCAGTAGGAGTGTTCCGCCAGTTGAGAAGAGCTACATACTCAGACTCACCTGATATCTTGCACTTGCTGAACAGTCTCTTAATGGTCTTTACAGCATTTTCAGCTTTCCCGTTTGATTGGGGGTATCTTGGACTAGAGGTTACGTGTTCAAATGACCACCTCTTTGTGAATGTTTTAAACTCCGATGTGGTAAACTGAGGCCCGTCGTCACGGTGTACCAGAGTGTCTGGTACACCGTGACGTGCAAATATGTCCTGGAACTCCTTGATTACTACAATGGAAGTGATGCTGTTCAACTTAGCTATCTCTATGTAATTACTGTAGTAATCTACAACTACGAGTAGAACACGGCTTTCCGTATGGCACAAGTCTGCTCCAACTTTCGACCATGGGCGTGCATGAAACTTGTGACTTTCCAGGGGTTCTTTAGGTGGACTGTCCCTTATTGTCAAACATGCGTCACATTGGCTCACGAGTGCCTTCAAGTCAGACGACATGCCCGGCCAATACAAAGCTTCACGCATTCGACGTAAACTGCCTCCCATACCGACGTGCCCTTGGTGTGCTACGCCCATCATTTTCTTGCGTAATGTGACTGGAACCACAAGGCGGTTTCCTTTGAACACGAGTCCATCCTCTGCGTGCAGTTCATCCCTGATATTGAAGTATGGACGTGCTGCAACAGGAACTAAGTATTTTGACGAGGGCCAACCATCAAAAATTACCTCTGTCACTTGCCGTAGTACTTCATCTGCTTCTGTATGGCTTCGGATTTCCTTAATTCGATCCTCGCTGACCATGAGAGTGTCCTTCCATCCTACAGCTTCCAGGGAATTCACGCTATGAATTTCTTCGTAGCTTCCTGGCAGATAAGCTCGGCTTAGAGTGTCTGCCAGATACATATGCTTGCCCCGAACATATCCTACTTGAAGACTGTACTTTTGGAGACGTAACAGCATTCTCTGTAGTCTGGATGGCGCAGCCTCCAGTTGTTTCTTGAAAATAGATTCCAACGGTTGATGATCACTTTGTACAGTTACAGTCCTACGTCCATATATATACTCATGAAAGCGTTCACAAGAAAAAACAATAGCAAGACATTCTTTTTCAATCTGGGCATACCTCTGTTCTGTAGGGGTTAGGGCTCGTGATGCAAATGCAACTGGCTGTCCCTCTTGGGTGAGAACAGCACCAAGTCCGGACTGCGATGCATCACACTGCACTGTAACTTCATCTGTCACGCTGTAGTACCGGAGCACTGGTGTGGAAGTGACTGCTCTTTTCACTGCCTTAAAAGCCTCTTCTTGAGCCTCCCTCCAGACAAACTGAACCTCCTTTTTAGTCAGATCCCTGAGAGGTTTGGTTATGTCAGTCAGTTTTGGTAAAAAATTCGAGAGATACTGTACCATTCCCAGCAATCGACGCACTTCGGAGAGATCAGTCGGTGCAGGCATCTCTACGATGGCTTGGATTTTTTGTGGTGCAGCCTTTATGCCCTCATCAGATATCACATGACCGAGGAAGAACACTTCTGAGAGTCTGAGTTGAAGCTTGTCTATACCCAGAACCACGTTACGTTCCTCGCATCTGCATAGAAATTCCCGCAACTTACGGTCATGGTCTGCCACGGCTTCTTGGTGTGTAGTTCCACACCCGTACACAACAAAGTCGTCTGCCATCACCTCGACACCCTGCAGGCCTTCTATGAGTTGATGCATCCTTCGCTGGAAAATTTCTGGTGAAGAGGAAATTCCGTATGGCATCCTCAGCCACCGGTATCTGCCAAATGGAGAGTTAAACGTAGTTAGGTAGGAGCTTTGTTCCTCGAGCGGCACATGCCAAAATCCTTGCTTCACATCCAAAATTGAGAACAACTTAGCTCCTGACAACCTTGTTGCGATGTCTTCTATAATGGGCAATGGGTAATTTTCTCTTCTGACTGCCTTGTTTAAATCCTGAGGGTCAATACATATTCTCAGTTGTCCATTTTTTTTAGGCACCACGACTATAGTCTATTCACTTAAGCTGGATTCCTGGGCTGGGAGCTGCTCGATGCCTAGCCGAGTTTGTAAGGACGTCGCTGATTGGCTGATAGACTCGGGCTGGGTGGCGATGGTGGTGGTACTTGCCTCGCCTCAACCCAAAACCCTTGCGTTGCCTCAGAAAAATATTTATATTTCTAGGCTTTACTCACCTCTTACACAAGATAGGCCTATTTTGTTTGCATCAGTGAATCAGGCAGTGATTGTTCAACAACAACTCAACTATTCATAACTCAATAGGGTAAAAAATAAAGTCATGATTGACTTACAAGAGTAGGCGGACTCTTAGGTTTTCAGTGCATTGAAATGTTGTACTCCTACCCGATATTACCAAGCTACCAGATGATATTTATAAAAGCTGAGCCTACCATCGTGTTCATAATACATTGCTGCATATCATGAGAATAAAAAAATTACACTAAGACCACACTAATATTAAGATAATTGAAGGAAAGTAAAAGAGTGTATAAACATTTTTTCTTGCTTATTTTGCTTCAACTCGCTGTAACTCCATATGTTTTGGTCGCATTCAATTTTCAAGAACTGTTTCAACATCCTTATAATTTTCCGCTACCTGTGGTATGTAGCACGTACCAATAAGGAAAAAGAGTAGGTGGTCAAAATGGCTAAGAAAGTTAAACTGTTTCAAACTGGTGCCGTGACGGGTGGAGCCTCTGATAGCTCTCCCGAGAAAAAGTCTCTCCTGTATAGGAGAAATGCTCACCCGTCACTGTGCCAGTTTGCAGTAGTAGTTTAACTTTCTTAGCCATTTTGACCACCTACTCTGTTCCTTATTGGTACGTGCTACATACCACAGGAAGCGGAAAAGTATAAGGATTTTGAAACAGTTCTTGAAAATTGAATGCGACCAAAATTTATGGAGTTACAGCAAGTTGAAGCAAACTAAGCAAGAACAAATGTTTATACACTCTTTTACTTTCCTTCAATTATCTTAATATTAGTGTAGTCTTTGTGTAATTTTTTTATGCTCATGATATGCACCAATGTATTATGAACACGATGGTAGGCTCAGCTTTCATAAATATCATCTGGTAGTTTGGTAATATCGGGTAGGAGTACAACATTTCAATGCACTGAAAACCTAAAAGTCCGCCTACTCTTGTGATAGTCAGTCATGACTTTATTTTTTACCCTATTGAGTTATGAATGGCGTGTTGTTGTTGAACAATCACTGCCTGATTCACTGATGCAAACAAAATAGGCCTATCTTGTGTAAGAGATGAGTAAAGCCAAGAAATATGAATATTTTTCTAAGGCAAGGCAAGGGTTTTGGGTTGCGGCGAGGCAAGTACCACCACCATCGCCACCCAGCCTGAGTCTATCAGCCAATCAGCGACATCCTTACAAACTCGTCTAGGCAGCGAGCAGCTCCCAAGAATCCAGCTTAAGTGAATAGACTATAGTGAGGACACCCAGTCTGTGGGCCGTGTAACTTGAGCGATGATCCCTAGATCCTCCAAACGCCTGAGTTCCTCCTGTAAATGTGCACGTATGGCTGCAGGCACACGACGTGGAGCGTGCTGAACTGGGGGTACAGAGTCGTCCACTCTTATTTTATATGGCTCATCTAACCTCCCCACAGTCACTAAACACTTTAGGGTATTGTTGCTTAAGGGTCTCTTTAGTGTTATTACAGTCTTTCTGTGTCACATGTATATTCCTGGACTCATTCTTGTCAAGTGGATTAATCTTATCATTGTCTTTTATTTCCAAAATTCCAAGGAAAACACTCGCCTTATACCCCAATACCGAGTGAAAGTCCTTCCCACTGACAAGTTCACAGTTAAGGTTACATGTACGGTCACCACGATAAACTTGTATACTCACTCGTCCCTCTGAACGCTTACTCACACGTCCGTACCCGAACAGCGTAGTATTAGAAGGGGTTACATTTTTCAACTCATAATCACTTGTTGCTGCTGTATACACATGTACTGGCAGCACATTACAGTCCGCCCCACTATCAATTTGGAAGCGTATGTAACACTTTGGTGTGATTCTCAAAGTAACAGTCTGTTCCTCCTGAAGCTGAACACTCGAAACATCATGCTTAACTGTGTACACCTGGAGTTCTGACTCCGAATCATCTTCCATGTTCAAATTTTCCAACTTGTTAACTACTCTGGCTTCACGACGAAACACTGTATTTCTGGAGTGTGGACACTTCACTGCAAAATGGTTACGTTTTTTACACTTCGAGCAGGTTTTTCCCCACGCAGGACAAACCTCCTTCATCATCTCATGTTCCATTGCACAGAATCTACATTCCTTGCGTTTCCAAAGTTGCGTTGAACTGCCGCTTCGTTCTCGTTCACTCGACTCGTCCATTGCGGTCTTCCTCGGCCCACTGCATGCACATTCCCATCGCTTATTTTGCCAACTTCCATTTGCTGAACAGCGGCCATTGCACTCGCTCGGCAAATCTCCAGAGTTCGTGCTAACGTAATGTCCTTTTCACGCAGAAGACGATCACGCACCGTGTCGTCTGTGATCCCGAACATGATACGATCCACGAAAATCTGGTCAGGCGTAATATTCTCGTAGTCACACCTGAGAGCTATCTGGCGCAAAGCAGTCGCATATTGTTCAAACGATTCACCAGGCCTCTGTCCACGAAGGTTGAACCGATATCGTTCGAACGCTGTGTTCTTGAGCGGCCGACAGTACTCCTCAAAAGCGTCAAGTACACCCTTCACATCCTTCTTTTTATCCTCCGTAAGTTGGAACGTCTGGAACACTTTATGAGCTTCAGCTCCTATCACAGTCAACAGTATGGAGACTTGTACTTCACCTGGTTTCTTGTTAAGTTCAGTTGCCGCCACGTAGCACTCCCAACGACTTCTCCAGTCCTTCCACAGTTCTGTTGCGTTTCTTTCGTGGATGTCGAAACTTGCTGGTGGCGGTAGGGAGAGTGAGAGCGCCATAGTAACGTCCACTTGAAGTACGAAGCTTGAGTTCTACGCACCGCTGCCACCATGTGATGTCTCCTTGCAGTGTTGTTAATAATATCTTGAGCAGAGTAAACTCCTTTATTAACAACTTCAGTAATCCAGGTAGGTAAGCACAATACAAGTGGTTGACTGTGACGGGCTGGCTGCCATACAGGATCTGGCTCTCTCGGCTCTGATTCACCTGACGTCAACTAGCCTTTGAACCTCTGAACCACTGATCGAATACAATACTAAAACAGTAACTACTCGTTACACTATTCTGTCCATCTTCCTAATGCAAGAGTTAATCAGTATCTTTACTCTTTCATCCCTTTCACTGGTAAACTCTGGAACTCTCTTCCTGTTTCTATTTTTCTACTTTCCTATGACTTAAATCTTTTCAAAAGAAGAGTAACAAGACACCTCCCGAACTAAATTGGCTCACCCCTCTTTTTTATTTTCTTTTCTTATTGTCTATTTAAAAATATATATATAGTATATATATTATATATATATATATATATATATATATATATATAATAATATATAATATATATATATATATATAATATATTTTTTACATCCAAAGACTGGCAAGGCACAACAAAATGGGTAACACAAGCCCGCTTAGTTGCCAGTCCCTATAAGAAGACAATAAGAAAAGAAATAAAAAAGATATATATATAATATATAATATATATATATATAATGGGCATTTTCACAGTAACCTAGGCCATCAGTAATAATTGAAATAAAGCAATGAATTCTATCTTATAATGGGTGTAGCTGATTGTGTTTTTCAGTTAATTGAAGAGCACTTCACTTACAAGCATCATCCAAAATTTCAAGGATCTGGATCTATGTCAATAACTTTTTTTTCAGTGCCCAAAAGTGTTCGAATGTTGGACGGAACTTGGTGTCTCATTTAATTAATTTAATTATTGGAATTGCCATTACTACTGCTTGTATATATGTAAAATGTATTATTTACCACAATTAAAATAGGTTAATATGTTATAAAATATACGCGTTATATGTAATAAGTATTTATAATTTATATATTCAGCGCCGACATCGTTTATGTTACACTAATTTTTCCGTCCACAATGTCCACTCCGACACATCGGTCTATATCTTATGCCAGAATATATGAAAGTCTATTGTTTTTCATTGATACAGGTTGAAGTTCCCAAACTCGGCATCCCAAGACTCGGCAACACCCAAAACTCGGCTATGGTTCTGGATTTTCCAAAACACGGCAGAACACCCAAAACCCGGCGCGTAATTGCCGGGTCGGCCGCTAGGTGCCACCACACTAGGCCGCTTGGTTTCTCCCGCCGATTTGTTTGTTGTTATTGTTCAGTGGTGTTGTGATTGTAGAGTTGTGTACACAGTTATGAAGATATGTGTATATGTTCCATATTCCATTCTTTGGAATACCAGCACCTGTTCTTGTACAGGTAAGCTCATACTGATTTATATTTATACATATTCTCCTACTTCCTCTATCTCAGTACGTATTATATACCGTATTAGAATCCAAATAATTTTTTCCTGTGATTTTTTTCATGTGATTTTCATGCTTTTTTTCCCCTTAATATATCTACGTTCTAAAAGTCGGAAAATTCCATTACTCGGCTCGGCGCTGGTCCCGAGGTTGCCAAGTTTGGGAACTTCAACCTGTATACAAGACACTATAAGGGACTATATATAGTCCCTTATAGTGTCTTGTATATCAATGAAAAACAATAGACTTTCATATATTCTGGCATAAGATATATATAGACCGATGTGTCGGAGTGGACATTGTGGACGGAAAAATTAGTGTAACATAAACGATGTCGGCGCTGAATATATAAATTATACATACATATTACATTTAACACGTATATTTTATAACATATTAACCTATTTTAATTGTGGTAAATATATACAAAAATTTGAGGTGTTCGGTTTTCAAGTTGTTGAATAATTTTTTTACAGTTGTCGCAATGTATTGTTGTTACTGTGAAATTATCATTATATCTGCAGCTTTTTGGTAAAAATATTCTATACAATATACAATTGATCCTTCAATATTCACTGGAACCAAAGTGATAAAAGGCAATCAAAATTTTTGTGCTGTGAGACAATGATGGCCTAGGTTACTGTGAAAATGCCCTTATATAGTATATATATATATATATATATATATATAGAGAGAGAGAGAGAGAGAAAGGAGAGAGAGAGAGAGAGAGAGAGAGAGAGAGAGAGAGAGAGGAGAGAGAGAGAGAGAGAGAGAGAGAGAGAGAGAGAGAGAGAGAGAGAGATAGATAGATATATAGATCCGTATATATCCTGACAAAAACAAAATATAGCAACAAAACCAATATCTATCTTTATCCTGAAAGAAAAGAAACAAGATATACAAACATAACCACTGGGATACAACGAAACAATTATATTGTCTTAATTAAGCTCATTGTTCTCGAAAAATACCAGCTAATGTGAAGAAATCATTAACCATAACTCCTGTCATAAACCTTCACTCTGACAAGCTCCATGTAGGTAAAAAAGGTAAAGATGGGGGCATACGCTATGCTGCACGTGACCTCGGTGCTCATCTCCGTTGCATTAGCCTTTAAAGTAGTCGTCCAGACCCATTTTTTTTTTGCCTAATTATGTTGACTGTACATTCAAAACACCTAATCCACCAAAAATATTGATTTCCAGGCCTTATTTCCGTAAAAACACGACTTTTGTAAAAGCGGGGCGCGAAAAAAAAAAATCTTCCCTCCAACAGGCTACGACTGTTATTGATGACGTCAGAATAGGGACGCCCGCAGACACTCTGTCTGACACCTGTCGGCAAATGTTATGATGACCGATTGTACTTCGGTGTCAGAGTGAATCTGTCGCTGTGACCGACACTCTTCCCACACACACGCCTGCACACACGCCTGCGCACCAACACCCTTCCTGCACACACACACACATACACACACAACACACACGTGTGTGGAGGGCGTGTGTGCAGGCGTGTGTGTGGGAAGTAGGCGTGTGTGTGTAAGAAGGGTGGTCGGTGTGCAGACGTGTGTGCAGGCGTGTGTGTGGGAAGGGTGTCGGTGTGCAGGCGTGTGTGTGGGAAGGAAGCGTGTGTGTGGGAAGGAGGCGTGTGTGGTGGGAAGGAGGCGTGTGTGCAGGCGTGTGTGTGTGCAGGCGTCTGTGTGGGAAGGGTGTCGGTGTGCAGGCGTGTGTGTGGGAAGGAAGCGTGTCTGCAGGCGTGTGTGGGAAGGAGGCGTGTTGGTGCAGGCGTGTGTGTGGGAAGGAGGCGTGATGCAAGCGTGTGTGTGGGAAGGAGGCGTGTGTGCAGGCGTGGGTAAAACTTTGGAAGAAGTCCTTCACCCCTATCTTTTTTTTCTTCCCCCTATAGCCAACAAGCCTGGGGAACTGGCGGGAATACGGGTTTTTGGTGGGGGAAGCAAATATAAGTGATTTATGGCTCCCCAAAAAAATCATCAAAGTCACTATATGTAAAAATCTAACCTAACCTAACCTTAACCACAAAGTATACCTAACCTAACCTTAACCACAAAGTATACCTAACCTAACCTAACCTTAACCACAAAGTATACGTAACCTAACCTAACCTTAACCACAAAGTATACCTAACCTAACCTAACCTTAACCACAAAGTATACCTAACCTAACCTAACCTTAACCACAAAGTATACCTAAACCTAACCTTAACCACAAAGTATACCTAACCTAACCTTAACCACAAAGATACCTAACCTAACCTACCCACAAAGTATACCTACCTAACCTTAACCACAAAGTATTAACCTACCTAACCTAACCTTAACCACAAAGTATACCTAACCTAACTTAACCTAACCTTAACCACAAAGTATACCTAACCTAACCTAACCTTACCACAAAGTATACCTAGCCTAACCTAACCTTAACCACAAAGTATACCTAACCTAGCCTAACCTAACCTTAACCACAAAGTATACCTAACCTAACCTAACCTTAACCACAAAGTATACCTAACCTAACCTAAACCACAAAGTATACCTAACCTAACCTAACCTTAACCACAAAGTATACCTAACCTAACCTAACCTTAACCACAAAGTATACCTAACCTAACCTTAACCACAAAGTATACCTAACCTAACCTAACCTTAACCACAAAGTATACCTAACCTAACCTAACCTTAACCACAAAGTATACCTAACCTAACCTAACTGGACTTAGAATTTTTTGAGGCACCTCATATTTCATAGCGGTCGTGTGGGTTAACCAAGGCTGAGCGCACGCTGGAACCTTTACAGATGTGAAGTATAATAAGCATACAATACAGTGCGGTAGTTCATTTCAGTCAAAGCCGGAAGGATGAGTTCCAAAGTATTTCCCAGGCGTGTGTGTGGGAAGGGTGTCGGTGTGCAGGCGTGTGTGTAGGAAGGAAGCGTGTGTGCAGGCGTGTGTGGGAAGGGTGTCGGTGTGCAGGCGTGAGTGTGGGAAGGGTGTCGGTGTGAAGGCGTGTGTGTGGGACGGAGGCGTGAGTGTGGGAAGGGGTGTCGGTGTGCAGGCGTGTGTTGGAAGGGTGTCGGTGTGCAGGCGTGTGTGTGGGAAGGAAGCATGCTGCACCCATAAAGGATGCATGCATGTGGCATATAGCAAAAAAAATCTATCAGAAACACCCAAATATCTTCAAGTACTATTATATTTATCTCTGTGTTTACGTGCCTCTGATCAGCGCGGGAAGAGGATCCTCCCTAATGGTACGTCACGGAGCCTGAGCCTGAGCGTCTGCAAATCTTGAGTGCGTTTTGAGAACTCGGGGAATTTGCAGATTTTGATTGCGGATTATTTAAAAACGGCTGACTGGATACAAAAAGTGACGACGTATTGTTGATATACTCGTCAATGGCTATGATTTGACTGCATTAAATCAGGAATGATGAAATGGTCTGGACGACTACTTTAAGCCTGTGGTGGGTGACAATCCGTTACCCCGGGACACAGGGCTACTGTGACATCCAGGTTAATACAGTTACCTTCCCCAGGTTTCCCCAGGTACCCATTTATCATCCTCAAAAGGGAGTCCTGATGAACAGCTGGTTGGGCTGGTCACCGACTTGCCCTGGCCCGGATTCGAACCAGGGCCCGCAGATTCGTACCCAGGTGCGCTAGCCACTACTTCATGGAGCCGACAAGCTTTATGTGAACAAAAGAATATAATAAATCATTAACATAGACAAAAGTTTTCATATATGTCAACTACCCTGCATCTCCCACCTCGGTGACTGCAGAGCTCAACCATTTGAACAAAGACAGGCTCCATGTGCTGTGCTTGAATTCCCGCACTGCACGCCTCACCGCTGCTGCCTGCTTCATGTCCCTTGGGTCCCTCACCTTCCCTGCAGCCTCTGCCCAGGGGCGGATTGGGTACCCTAAACCAGCCCGGGACAGACACCTACTGGCCCCGGCCCTATCTTGCAAACTTCAGTCATGAATAAAATGTAGTAGGCTACCCCTAAATAAATAAATATTACTTATTCTATTTCAAATAGGTAAAAAGTAAAATTTTGAATGCACGGTATTCAAACCAAAAAATATATCATATACACCACACTTGTATATTTGTTTACATAGTTCTTGTATAAAAGTGTGTTTTCACAGTCTGAAAAGCTATTGAAGCAATAAGTCTAGATTCACGCAATATACCCAGTCATTCACGAACCATTTTACAAAACATTTCAATTCTAACCAGCAAACTGGACTGGGCATCAACACAGCTGCTGATCATCTCGCCACACAATACACTTTACTATAAATATGCACATTTCTCATACTTCCCATCAATATAATCATTCATTTTGAAATTTACATGAGTCTTATCATTCAGTACTCATTACTTGGTGATTTCAATGTTCAACACCAGCTTTGGATATCATCTTCTTTCACTGTCCAACTTGGTGATAAAGCCTATAATTTTTTTTATCCTCCAAGACCTAGAGCAGCTGGTGCAGCACCCTACCTGTATTCCTGATCATCCACGGAGATGCCCAACATTATATACCTTTTCCTAACTACTAACCCTTTCTGCTTACTCTGTGAAACTATTCTCTCTGTACGGTTCCTTCAAATACAATTATATTTCTGTAACTTGTCCTATCGCTCCAGTGCCGCCTCGGAACCCACCTAAGCGGAGGTGCTTCCGGCATTTCAACTCAGCAAAGTGGGAGGACCTAAGGCAGTACTACTCTGATTTTCCATGGAATAAAATTATTGCTTACATGTCAGAGACCCATCTCTTTGTGCAGAGCGCATAACTGAGGTAATTGTCTCTGTCATGGAGGTGTACATTCCACACACTTTCTCTAATCCTAAAGCCTGTCCACTTTGGTTTAACTCTGCTTGTTCTCATGCTGTACAAGATAGAGAGGCGGCTCACAGATGGTACCATAACCATCCATCTCCTGAAACTCATGCCCTCTATTATTTCTGCCCATAATCATGCCAAATATTTTTTCTACTTATCAAAAACTCCTTCATTTATAGAAAGTGTCAAAATTTTCTGAATCAAACTAATCTCGAGACTTCTGGCATCTAGCTAAAAACATCTTTAACAATATGTGTCTTCTTCATCTTTCCCTCCTATGTTTCTCCCGGATGGCACCACAGCTGTCTCATCTATTTCTAAGCTGAACTTTGTGCTCAAAACCCTTTTCTAAAAATTCTACTCTGAATTAGAAGAATTGA
>JACEEZ010018794.1:720520-737317 GCA_016584305.1 Chionoecetes opilio
CCCCCGGGCCCTCAGTCGCACCAACTTTGAAGCAGTTGTCGCGGTTTGAAATGGTTACGTGTAGTGGTCTGTACCCCACAGTGCTACTTGCCCAAGACAAAATTCCCAAAACGAAAATATAAATAATTGCAGCGATATAGTAGTGCAGTAGTATGAATATATATAGGTATACATATAATTTTTTTAATACTCTTCAAGGTTACATAACGTCAAAAGCCCAAAGTGTGTGTTGGCTGGGTTCTTGGGTGTCGGTGAAAGTGTCCGGAATTTTGGCTGTTCAGATATGGCAACCTTTATGGCTATGCCTTTATGGTAAAGATAATTAATTATGCCTACATATTTCTATTGCCGTGGGTAAACAGCCGTCATTGACTTCTACAGGTTGTGAGTGGCTTCTTGTGAAACTAATATCAAGGTGAAAGAAATGTTGGTAATCATGGAAGAGAGCTGGGCAATATAACAAGGTCTACTGTAAGGGAAGCACCGCCACGCCGGCAACTGTTTCCCGACTTTCCTCACTACACTCAGCCAGGACACGTCCGCGATGCACCACATACGTATGTATAATAGTCAAATCCCTTACCTGCTCTTCCTCATTCCTGACGATGCCATTAGGATGGCCATGCAGTAGCCTGTACCCGTGCAGCCTTCACCTGCCGGAGGAGACAATAGTCACAACACAGAGATGATGCAGGGAAACTCATGGAGCAATGAAACTATGAGTCGATCGAAATGTTGAAGCATGAAATCTCTTGGTGTTTCTCTGAAACACAATGAAACAATCGTAATAGTACATATTTCACGCAGCGCACCCCGCACTATAGATATAGATCAGTGTTTCTTAACTTTTACCACCATGCCCCTTTTAGTATAGATGGTCCTTGCCTCCCTTCACTTCTTCAACCAAGATATTTCAATATATTCCTGAATCAGAATAGGGTGGTAAATGATTGGAATGGACTCAGTAGACAGGTAGTTAGTGCGGAGTCATTAGAGAGCTTTAAAGGGAGGCTGGATAAATTCATGGATGGGGATGAAAGGTGGATGTAGGTAGTGTTAACAGGAACTACGTCGTGTAGGTCTCACGGCCTCTTGTAGCTTCCTTATTTTCTTATGTTCTTATGTTCAGAAAGAAACTGAAAAATGATTGTTTTTAGCACTTTTAGTGCACATAATTATTCATTACCTTGCATATCCCCAAAATATTTAGTTATATCACGTTAGGTAAAGGACGCCGCACACTAGAAGCTACGCGCTATAATAATAATGATAAACAAAAAAAATAATAGTAATAATAATAACAAATAATATTATTGCATATATATTATATAATTTTTTCATATTATTATTATATTATATTATTATATTATTATAAAAACATATTCAATAGACGTTTTTTTCTGTAAATATAATCGATTATAACCACTTGATTAAAATAATTTTATTTTAATCATGCCAACCCTGGTTTCATCTACCTTTTCACATGAACTTTCGCTTCTTTCAAATACATGGAAAGAACACTATTGCTTTCAGGCATATGTTAGTGGTGTTTCATGCTCCATCTCTACCCTAATTGCACACCCCTATACCTATTCATCCTCTGCAGACATGTTCCTATAGTAATACAACTTGTCCAATTTCGCTACTTAACCCTTTCACGTCACCATTGTCATTCACTTTTTGTTGTCCCGCGTAAACCCATTGTCACCCGAAATGTCACGCACGGGAAAAAAGTTGTACTTCCACCGCGTCTAGAAACTAAACTATCAAAGGTATCGAGTTCAATTATGTTTCGTTTTTAAGCTAAGATCATTTCCTATATCATACAATGTTAAAAAAAATACGCTAGCGTGAAAATAACATACAAATCTCAAGTTAGAAGTGAAAAAAAAAAAAAAATAACACCTTGCGGCAAAAAATAATATGCCAAATATCAACTTATCATCATAGAAGATTTTTCTACATTCCATGACATAGCTGAATAAATTTTCTTTCTAATGAAGTATAATATATTGTAATTCGCTCAAAAATAAAGCCATACAACGAAGTGAAAGATAGAGTAAAGTGTTTTTTTTTAATAAATATATTGTATAATATAATATTATACAATATTATATTATACAAAATATATTTTAATATAATATATTGTAATTCGCTCCAACGGTCAAGTGAATCTCACGTCAACCGTGCGCTTTTTAAGATTTTTAATAAATATTTTAAAATGTTATTTTTGGATGACGCTCAAAGACGTCATTTGTACGTATGGCCTACACGTACCGGATGACGCTCAAAGACGTCATTTGTACGTGAAAGGGTTAAGTAGAATCTATGCGTTCATTATCAACATTCACACCCAAGTGTCTGAATTTTCTTGCCACCTTCATGAGCACAACTGCTGCTGCTTTTACACTGTAATGCCATTTTGAAGAAGAAACATTTAATTTTAGTTACTGCAGGCCGTGGTGTAGTGGTCACTGCAGCTGCAGGCCGTGGTGTAGTGTAGTAGTCACAAATAGGGTGGTAAATGATTGGAATGGACTCAGTAGACAGGTAGTTAATGCAGAGTCATTAGAGAGCTTTAAAAGCAGGCTAGATAAATTCATGGATGGGGATGATAGGTGGATGTAGGTAGTGTTAAGTAACAGGAATTACCTCGTGTAGGTCTCACGGCCTCATGTAGCCTCCTTATTTTCTTATGTTCTTTTTATATCAATGATATTTATCCGAGGTGCGAATTTGTTAGAATTCTGAGCATAACGACCCAGTTAGGTATTGGGAGAGAAGGTTGGAAACTAGGAGTACCCCTCCTAGAGGTGGCATCCTAACCCATCCCCACCTTAACACAGATAAAACCATTACTACATACACCTCTAAAGTGGAACTAACGGGTATGATGCAGCAACCATCTGCTGTTTTTGTTTTAGCGTTTTTAATCTGACCAACTGGGACCCTGCTCCCTGTGCAAACTGCTTTGGACTAGCTGCCCATGTGCAGCTTCTATATTTTTAAAGGTGGGATATTTTCTGGCTACATGCTACAAAAGAGTCAGGATGAATGAGGCAAGTTGGGTTGTACCTATGTTTCAATGTGGATGGGGTGAGAGATTTAAGAACAAGAAGAATGGTTGTTGAAAGTTGCCTACTAGGGAGAGTAGATTGGTTAGGTTTAAATGAGACCCATCTAAGTGTTCAAGGTGCTATATTTAGTGCAAAAAGGGAGATGAAGGTTTTTTGGAAAAAAATGTTGATGTTGCTGTGTGGACAGGTTTGGATGAAAGCTATAATGAAGAAGTATGAAAGGTTGTGCAATTCTAATGTCGGACAGAGTGTGCAAATTACTATGTCTGACTGAGTATGGTTGGAAGAGCACATGAAAAGTTTGGGTAAAAATGTAAGATTGAAATAGTGATATATGCTTCGGTGTGTGTACATGCACCAATGTACATGGAAAGGGAAAGTGAAGAAAATAATGATCTAATTTTGGAATTACTTAAATTAATATGTAGCAGAGCCGGCCCAAGGCATGATAAGCAAACTAAACGATTGGTTAGGGCCCCCATGGCCATCAGGGGGTCTCCCACGAGCACTTGAAATATCCCACTACGTACACAACTTGAATTTTTATATGTGAAATATTGTCTAATGTCAATGGTGGTAATCATACATATATGCAATACTGTATTGTGTCAACAGCAAAATTGATACTACAGGTTATATTAATGAATGCTGTCTCTATCACAGTTGATATACATTTTTTGAACCCCAATGCAATTAAAATCGTTAAAACTTGTTTACAGTATAAGCATTGTCTGTTGGTTTATTGTGTTACTGTTTAGGACACACTGTTCAGTATGTCACTTACCATTGCATTACTTTGAATACTGAAGTGCAAATTTACACCAGACTATTCCTGTGAGTTTTCTAACTATAAAGATTAAAAACAATTGAAGGGTAAAAGCCTGCCAGGCTGACATTATTGTGATGAACTTTATACAGATGCAATTAATACAATTGATAAAAGGTGTGTAAGATTTGCAGTAACATTGTGGTAGGTTAATGGGGAGTACCTAAATGAAATGAGAATGGTGAATGAAGAAAGGGAGTGCATGGTGGAAAGAAGAGGTGAAGGATTCTGTGAAAGAAAAGAGAGATGCTTAAAACAAAACACTGGAAAGAAATATAACAGACCTAATGGAAAATGATATATATATATATATATATATATATATATATATATATATATATATATATATATATATATATATATATGTATACTGAATGTAAAAGGAGGGTGAAAAATGTGATAGAAGAGAGTAAAATGAAACCAGGTGAAGACTTTGATGAAAGATGAATGAGTGAGAAGTATAATGAGGATAAAATATTATTTTGGAAAGAAGTTAAGGATGAGAGAAAGGGAAATAAATATTAGAAACGAAGTGAACCACCTTTTTAGGATGGAGGAATATAAAGACAGTAGAGGCTATGAAAGGAAAGTGGAAGGTGAAAGGAATATTTTGAAAATTCAATAAAAGTAAAGGGTTAAGGTGCAGTAGCGACCGCGCCATTCTCATCCATTAGCTATAACCCTATAGCTATAGTGTTTTTCTTGTATGCCTTCGGGTGAGAATAAAATAATAATAATAATAATCATTATTATTATTAGAGTTAGTGTGAGGCAATGGCATGCGTGTGTTCGTGGGGGGAGAGGGAAAGGTGATTGACAGTCCGCGAGTTGTGACAATGGTTACCAAAGTATTTTTGTAGTATCTTGAAAGAACAAGCACTTTTTTCAAGGCATTGTTAAAGAACTGTGAGCGAAACTGTTACATTTATACTGCTCTCTTTCTATAGTGTACTACTTTATTTAAGCTTACCATCATTCATTTTAACCATAATCTAAATTCATGTGTGTCATCCCCATGGAATTTACAGGTTTGAATTCAATCTCATGTCTTGTCTGTTGACCAATACTTATGTTTGACTGACTCAGTAGACTGGTAGTTAGTGCAGTCATTGGGGAGCTTTAAAAGGAGGCTGGATAATTTCATGGATGGGAATGAAAGGTGGATGTAGGTAGTGTTAAGTAACAGGAACTATCTCGTGCAGGTCTCACGGCCTCTTGTAGCTTCCTTAT
The DNA here is from genome assembly GCA_016584305.1 of Chionoecetes opilio. Lineage (NCBI taxonomy): Eukaryota > Metazoa > Arthropoda > Malacostraca > Decapoda > Majidae > Chionoecetes > Chionoecetes opilio. Next base: position 725,654 of record JACEEZ010018794.1, read on the forward strand.
TTCTTATGTTCTTATGTAACCCATATTCACACCACCTTTGTGTCTACCACTTGCTCTAGAGCCATAAAGGTCTTTTAAAGATATAACTTTAACATAATAGCAAGGATATAAACTAGGGGTTCCTAAAGTGGTCAATATCGAGCCCCAGGGGTCGATGAGACCTTCCAGGGGGTCGATAAATACCTTGGGGGTCTGACGGTAAAGATGTAACATGGGGGCATACGCTGAGCTGCGCGTGGCCTCGGTGCTCATCTCCGTCGCATTAGCCTTTGAGCTTGTGGTGGGTGAAAACCCATTACCCCGGGACACAGGGCTAGTGTGACATCCGGGTTACCACAGTTACCTTCCGCAGGTTTTCCCAGGTACCCATTTATCAACCCCGAAAGGGAGGATGAACAGCTGATGGGCTGGCCGCTGACTTGCCCTGGCCCGATTCTAACCAGGGTCCGCAGATTCGTAGCTAGGCGCGCTAGTCACTACACCACGGAGGCGATATGCCTTGGGGGTCAAAATGGTGTCAATAAATGCCTGGGTGTTCAAATGTGGCTCGATGAATACCAGAAAATAAAAAATACCATTTACCATATTTTACGGCTTATAAGACACTTTTTTTCCTAAAAAATACCCTGAAAAATACTCATGCGTCTTCCAAGACTAATTTTGGAATGAGACTGCCGCCAAGACTGGCGGGAACCGTTCCGCGGCAACTTTCACTTCGGCAGATTGGCGTCAACAACACCACCTATCATCTGCTAGTGTTGATGTATCATTTACCTACCATTAGGCTGTCACACATATCACAAGCTTTTTTCAGTCCTGGAAATTATAACCCATGGTGATTATTGGTGAATTCATCAAAACGATTTACTTATAATATCGCATTCAAGCTGGAAAATATGAATGGCTGATGAGCAGTGCTGAATGAAGATAATAAATAGTGTGTGTGTTCTTGTGTGAAAATGACTGAAATGAAAATGTTTTTGTGCTTCGTTTTTTTCTTTTTTTCTTAGAAATTTCTTTCCAAAATCAGGATGTGTCTTCCAGGTTGCAGCGTCTTATAAGCCGTAAAATACGGTAGATATTTCTATTGTAATATTTATAATATTATTGTACATCTGTTTTAATGATTTTTTTCTTAATAAGCCATGTTCTCATCTTCACGACTCTCGACGGCGACCAGTCACGACTTGCTGAATCATGCTGTTTCAGGGCCGGTCATCATGTGGGTCAGCGTCAGGCCTAAACCGTCGCCGTTGGGTCATGGGAGACGTGAAGCGGCGCGCGGAGGGTCCCGACTGTGTGGTGCATGCTCTATACACTCAGAGCGGGTCTGCGACTCAAAACTTTAACGGAAAAAGTCGGCTCCGTGCTGGGACTCGTCGCCGAAGGGTCGCAGCCTGGCGCCGACCAGTCGGGGCCGTACTGCGACTGGAGCACGTGTTATTTTAGCGTGGGAAAAATCGATCTTTCCCACGCTGTCTCCCTTTCGACGGAAAGAAAGAGAGAGAGAGAGAGAGAGAGAGAGAGAGAGAGAGAGAGAGAGAGAGAGAGAGAGAGAGAGAGAGAGAGAGAGAGAGAGAGAGAGAGAGAGAGAGAGAGAGAGAGAGAGAGAGAGAGGAAAAGCGGAAAGTTTTGAGATATTTATTGAGATGACGATTATAATTATTATTATTATCATTATTATGACCAAAAAATGTTGGCACTCAAAAATTTGAGTGCCAATAAATGTAGTGTCAACATTTTTTGAGTGGCAAACAATTTTGAGTGCCAAAAATTTTTTGAGTACGTACCAAAAATTTTTGAGTGCCAAAAAATGTTGAGTGCCAAAAATGTAACTTTTGTTTTCTTTTGTATAACTACAGTATGTGTACTAACATACACGGAATAGCTATACGTTACTTCATCCTGTGTTGCTTTATCTATGTAGTATGTTGTGTACAAATATTTAAAAGAATGGTATATCTTTTCAGAAATATTTATTTCCCTCTCTTCCCTTTGTTGCTGGCAGCACTCTGGTAAAGATAAGAAAACGTTTGCAGGAAGAAATATGTTACTTTTCTGGGGGTTTTCATAATACACCTTTTCACTCAAATTAGAACAATTCAAAATTAAACACTTGAATTCCAAAATATAATAGATGAAATTTTTCTTTTAATTCAAAAATCAATTATTTTAATTTGAGGTTCAGTTATTTTAATTTGAACTTTGGTTATTTTGATTTAAACTTCAGTTGTATTAATATAAACTTCAGTTGTTTTAATTTAATTTTCAGTTGTTTGAATTTAAACTTCAGTTTTTTAAATTTAAACTTCAGTTGTTTGAATTTATACTTAAGTTTTTTAAATTTAAACTTCAGTTGTTTTAATGTGGGATTCACTTGTTTTTATATGAAGTTCAGTTGTTGTTTTTGAAGTTTAGTTGTTTTAATTTGAGAGTGAAAAGGTGTAGAACGCTGCATTGATAATGCCATTTCAACCATCACACCAATGCTGTGTCTGAGAACTTGCAACCATGTCCAAAAACATTTTGTTGGTGTGATGCATCTGCAGGATTTGCAATTAGGTGATAACTGAATGTAATTTTTTATGTAATTTTGTGTACAAACAAAAGAAACGACCATTACATAATGCATCATACTTTGCTTTCTCTCTTTTTTCATACTGACATAAAGGTAATATCCATTCATTATCATGTAACTTTGGTTTCTCTTGCATAACTACAGTATGTGTACTCAGTGGCGTATCCAGAAAATTGAAAAGGGGGGGGCCTATATATATATATATATATATATATATATATATATATATATATATATATATATATATATATATATATATATATATATATAAGGTGACCAGAGTCCCGCTTTTAGGCGGGACAGTCACGTTTTTCAGCATTTTTGAAGTAAAAAGTTCAATAAAATATTTATTTATTATTTATTCTTTGCTAAAGGGGGGGGCCATGGCCGCATGGCCCACCCCCTCGGTACACCACTGTGTGTACTAACATACAATGGTTGGCGCGCTCTGGTGCGCACGGTGGTGCGGCTGCACTCTGCGCACCCGCACAGCCGGCCCGTTGCGCTCCGCGCTCTGTTTTTTCAGCCGGCCCGGTGCGCTCCGCACTCCCAAAAAATAGCTATTTAATAAAAAAACAGCTTCTAGAAGTTATTTACCTTATATATTATGAAAAAATTGTACTATCAAGCCAAAAAATCACTGTCTAACAAAAAATCATAAGTTAAAGTAGTCTGTGGTCCGGCCAAGGCTTCAGTCCTTTTTAGTCCTCCTCTTGCTCCATCTCCTGGAATTTTTAGGAAAAGTCATCTTCGATTGGAGCGCCAGAAAGGAGCACGAAATTCAAGTTGCGCTCCGCGCTCCCAGTTCAGATTTTCGCGCTCCTTCGCACCAAATTTTGGTAGTGCGCACCGGAACGCGGAACGCAAAATCGGAGCGCACGCACCCACCTTTGCTAACATACACCGAATAGCTCTACGTTACTTCATCCTGTGTTGCTTTAGCTATGTACACACAACTCTCGGTTTCCCGGACCTCCATTTCCCGGATATCTGATTTGCCGGTCAAAATCCAAGGTCCGGGGATATGTCAGAGTCCCGGACAAATGCCTGGTCCAGTCCATAAATCGACAAAGTTGTTCGGCGGTTCGAGCATCTCCTGTCACCCCTGGTCAGTGTCCGCACCCCCCGCCAGGTGGCAGCATGCTCAGTGGTCGTATTGTTTACATTGGGGCACATGACACTCACGGTTCACCTGCACCGCCTCCGTCAGTCCCCTGACCCCCACTGCCCCTGGTGCAGGAACATCTCTGAGACTATTGAACTCTTTCTGCTGCAGTGTCCGAGCTTCCACTCCCACCGTGTAGTGCTATGCTCTCAACTCCTCACCCTGAACGTCGCCATCTGTGACCTGCCCACCCTGCTGGCGGCGGCTGGCGTCCATCCCTCCCGGCAACATGCTGTCATCCGCCTCACCTGTGCCTTCCTGGGGAAAACAGGTCAACTACAGCGCCTGTGATAGCATCATAGGACATCACCAGGGGTCATAGTGTTCCCCAAGGGATCCTCGCAGCCCTAAAAACAACAACAAAGTGACATAAAAGTCCGCGGCGGGGTAGTTGATATTGGCGGTTGCCGGACAGTAAATACTAGAGTAAGATAAACGTCCAGGGGTGGGTAATGGCCTCGGACTGTTGCGATTCCCGGACGTTTGCAGTTCCCGGACCAGTGCTCCCCCCTAATAGTTCGGGAAAACGAGGGTTGTGTGTAGTATGAAGTGGAATTATATATTTTTTAAATGGTATATCTTTTCATAAATATTTTTTTCCCTCTCTTCCCTTTGCTGGCGGCACTCTGGTAAAGAGAAAAAAAGTTTTCAGGAAGAAATATTTCTTTTCTTTTAGGTTTCATAATACACCTTTTCACTCTCAAATTAGAACAACGGAACTTCAAAATACGTATAACAAATGAATTTCATAATAAAATTAATAAATTTATTATTTTTATTTTTATTTCAATTTGAAGTTCAGTTACTTTAATTTAAACTTCAATTGTTTTAATTCAAACTACAATTATTTTTATTTAAACTTCAGTTTTAATAAAAACTTGGTGTTTTAATTTAAATTTCAGTTGTTTTAATTTAAAGTTCAGTTGTTTTAATTTGAGATTCACTTGTTTTAAATTAAAGTTCAGTTGTTTTAATTTGAAGTTCAGTTATTTTAATTTGAGTGAAAAGGTATAGTTTACTAACCTAACCTGGGCATTGATTACATAACCTAACCTTGCTGAGGGGTTTCGCCCACTTGTGTTATTTTTCATAGCGGCCGTGTGGGTTAACCAAGGCCGAGCGCACGCTGGAACCTTTACAGATGTGAAGTACAATAAGCATACAATACAGTGCGGTAGTTTATTTCAGTCAAAGCTGGAAGGATGAGTTATTTAGAATTTCCCATATTATTTCTTCACATGCACAAAAGTGGCACTTGAGAATCTCAAGTAATTGAGATTCTCAATTGAGATTCTTAGGGGCGCCCACAGGTGGACGCACTGGACGCACGTGCGTCCACTGTAAAGGCCGTGTCATACGGACACTTTTTCCGGCATCTTTTGGTATTTTGCTGCCAAAAGATGCCGGTACTGGTGGCAAAAAAATGCGCGTTCGTCATACGGCGTTTCGGCTACGAGCATCTTCCGGGACCAGCAACCAATTTTGACAAAACTAACATTATGAATCGTGCAAGAAGACTTCAATCGTATTCATTTCAATCGTATTCTTCAATTCAAGACTTATGAATCGTGCAAGAAAATGTTCGTAGCCGAAACGCCATGTGACGAACGCGCATTTGTTTGCCACCATTACAGGCATCTTTTGGTAGCAAATTACCAAAAGATGCCGGAAAATAGTGTCCGTGTGACACGGCCTTTAAGCCTCCAGGCATGTGGACGGGGCCTACAAGGCCCCGTCCATATCTTCTTCTTCTTCTTCTTGTGACCTTTTCTGCTTATTATCGCTTTGTAGGTCGTCTGTCAAGCTCGGGGTCGAACTTAACACATGCCTAGAACGCCGGACCAAAGGCTTCACTGACAGCATCTGCTGGGTGACTCCCAAATCAAAATCAAAATCAAAATCAATCATGGAGGGACCTTATAGGGACCATGCCTTATATGGACCTATAAGGGCCCCCCTAGGGGCCCCTATGAGGCCCCTTATAAGACTCTATGAGACCCCTATGAGACCCCAAAATGCACCTATAATTGATAAAAACTGCAAAAAAAATCAGGGGGGGCTTACAGCGCCAACCAGGACCCCCCCAGCTGAGTAGGCTCGCTTCGCTCGCCACCCACACCCATCAACAGTGGGCCCTATATAATATGTGCATCCACTACAGGTATCTCTGTGGGCGCCCCTGCTTGAGATAGTAAATCCTGTCTCTTACACTGGCAGTGATGATGTTGACAGCCACTGCACCACCACCGTCCAGGCCAAGGATGCTGTTCTTGTATTATCCTGAGTTCAGTCCGTCTGTCTCTGACCCGTCCCTTTGATAAATACTTGTTAGCCTCTAAACTCATCAAAGATTCCATGGTCTTGATGTAAGATGACTTGAGACGTGAAATAATTACCAATACACCCATAACTTACCTCACAGTTCGTTTCTTGGCGTTGTGATGTCTGCGTGTGCACTACTTAATGTGTACCTGTTCATCGTATGTCTATCACAATATACATCCTCTTGTAACGCTCTAAGGATAAATATTGACAGTTCCATGTTACTTTCCGTGATATTGTCCACGTCAGAACACGAGTATGGCCTATAAACACAAATTATGCACCGCATATCCACGTGATCACAGCCATTGCATGTACAGGTGCCAGGAAATGTTTTTTCGTCAGCTGAGTCGTGATTGACTTTTTGGCCAAGATAAATTGACGGCCATAGCCCAGCTTTTTTTATCGATTCGTGCTTCCATTTTCATTAGTAAAACCATTACTAACACTTACTATCCCTAACCCCCCAACCTATAAGAAAATAAAACAAATAACTGAGCTTTATATACGCATTCGTGAAATGATGCCGACGGAGTGCCAGGATGTATTATGTAAACAATCTCGGCGCCATGTGGGTGATCCATTGCTTTAGTTGTAGTGCTGTGTTGCAAGGATTATTAGATACCATAAGACGCTTTCAAGTTCAGTCTGGCAGAAGATCAAGCTACATCGTGCAGATAAGCTGTTAAGTTGATGCATGACCCAGGTAGATGCCAACATTGTGTTAATCTTTACACGTAAGACAGTAACATGCTTTCGTTATGCTTGTCGGTCCCATGTTAATTGTGTTGGTAAAACTTAAGAACAAGGGTTCCACCCCCTATCTTCTTCTTCTTATAGCCAACAAGCTTGGGGACATGGTGGGAAACCGGGGTTTTTGGGTGGGGGAGCACACACATATGGGAAATATGGCCCCGCATAAAAAATCCCTAAACTAGGGAAATTTCCCTAGCTCAGACTTTATCGAGGCCATATTTCCCTAATGTGTGTGCTCCCCCACCCAAAAACAGCACACACATAAGGGAAATATGGCCCCACACAAAAAAAAATCCATAAAATAGGGAAATTTCCCTAGTTCATAGACTTTATCTACTACTACTTTACTAAATTACCTCCACTGAAAAAAACTTTCAGCTTGGCTCGTGACCGCCACGTATTGTTCCAATAATATTTTACTCCCATACGTGGGTCACTCACAATTCTTATACTATGTTAATCCTTTGATTAATTGTGGTATTATAGATGAATACCACGAAATTTATATCTAATTATATCTTAATATACCCAAATCTAATTATAATATATACATAGGTGGAATTTGTGTTCGTATCCCGAACTCCTGACGGTAGGCGCCAAATTCCACCATTCAAATTAACCTTACTCAAAATTAGAGCGGTTTTTAGTGGATAATTTCCACACTACTCTAAGATATCTACTTAGATACGCACTATTTTCTCAAACACGTCGTCCATTGCGCATCTTGATGGACTTAGTTTTTCTCAAGAACCTGAAATTTAATATCGGCCATGTAGGCAAAGTAAGGATCAGCACTCATTAAAATATAAACAGATGTGTTAAGGACAGTAAGTATAATACGTAGAGCCAACATTTGGGTCAGCTTAGCGTGGAACCCTTGTTCTTAAGATTTTCCATTTTGTTAATGTCACATGTCTCAGAGGCAGTGGCGTCACCGCGGGGGGGCTAAGGGGGACTTAGCCCCCCCAAGTCAAGGACTCAGCCCCCCCAAAATTGCTGCTAGTAGCCTGCTACCCAAAAACAATAAAAAGGAATATTTATCCAATTTTCCATGCCAGAGCAAAACCTTATTTTTCACACTTATGTTTACTGTTTAACTGCTTAACTACAGTATCCCATGGACCTGTTTTTGTGCAATAAGGGAAATACCTTGAATATATTGTAAGTTTATATTTATATATTTTTTTTCATTATCAAGATAAAACCTTACTGAGAAACAAACCAGAAACATACATTGTGCAATGCCTTTGTGTTTGTTAGTGGAGAGAGAAAAATGGCAATTTATTATTTTGTATAAACAATAAAAATTTTCTTCAAATTATCAAATATAGTTACTATGGTATGATGCATGGTATAACTCTATTAATTTATGTGTCATGTAATTAAAGCTTAATTCCACTTTCTTCTCTTTTTTGGGCCTCAAAATTACCCTGGAACTGATTAATTTTCAAAATTACCCCCCGACCCCCCAGCTGGATAGCCCATCACCACCCCGGGGCTAAAGCCCCCCAAATTTTTTTTCCTGGTGACGCCACTGCTCAGAGGTCATTAATTAAGAGCACCACGTAAGCACCGCGTAGGCAAGACTCAAGGTCTCCATGCAAACATTAGGTGGTTAATATCCCATAGGAGTTGGTGGGCTCCACAGGCCTTACATATTATTTTTTCTCTTATTTTTATCGGTTCAGTATATTGTGCAGTAGTTACTCATTGCGGAAACCAAAAATATAGCACTTATTTGGGGGTAAAAATATAGCACTTATTTGGGGGTAAAAATATAGCACTTATTTGGGGGTAAAAATATAGCACTTATTTGGGGGTAAAAATGCAGTTCAATACAATACTCTTCTGACATAACTGGGCCCCCCCCATTTCGCCCCCTCTAGTTGGTATCCGGTCATTTCGCCCACATGCCATTTCGCCACACCATGGAGTCATTTCGCCCACAGGTCAATTCGCCCACACTATGGAGTCATTTCGCACAAGGTTACTGGTGGTTCATTTACCACTCACTTGTTTTGCGCTTTTCAATTGGGAATTCGTTGTTCATTTACCGATGTTTTGTAATACTCTACCATAGATAACAGTAAAGTCGCCACCTGCAGTGATGTCGCCAGGCGCCATATATTACGAATTATAGCATCACTACTGATTTTTATGTGCCACTGAAGATGATACACAGTAGTTTATATCATGACTGTATAATCTACCCTGTTTCAGCGTTGTTTTATGCTTTGTATCTGCAAGTATATACGGTTTCAAATTTCACTACGCGTTTTTTTTCTTCGGGCGACGACGACAGCGGTACGACACTCAGTAAATAAACACTAGATGGCGACTCTACTATTGGTAGCCACTTTGTAGATATTTTTCTAATATGTTCATTTATAGCCATACTATGACACAGATGAAGACACAAAATGACACAGACTCTCCAGATAGCCCCTTCTAACTTTCCTGAAATCATGGATATAGAAATGTAAGTATTAACGCCACCACACGTCTGTAAACAGAAAAAAAGTTGTCCTGGCAACTTAACTGTTATCTACGGTAGAACACTGAGTAGAATGTTGTAGGACACCTGTGATCGAATGCTTCTATTTTGCCAATAATCCTCATTATAACGCCATGAATAATGTAAAACTCGTATATTTTCATTTTGCATAAGCCTATGTTGACCATGACAACACTTAATAGACTACCTTAGTGAGCTCGATCTGTCATCTGGTGGCCGTCTGGGAACTACACGCGGAGCTAGAATGTCGGGTCTCGGGGTGTCGGGCTCGACTTATTTTCTATTATTCCCTACCAAACCAGCTACAATTAAGTGTTGTTATGGCCAACATAGGCTTATGCAAAATGGAAATATATGAGTTTTACATTATTCATGGCGTTATAATGAGGATTGTTGGCAAAATAGAAGCATTCGATCACAGGTGTCCTACAACATTCTACTAAATACTGCAAAGGAATGCTTCAAGGCGGGTGCATGGGTTAATATTACCTCCATGTATGAAAAAGAGAAGGTAATTTTAACCCATGCACCCGCCTTGAAGCATTCCTTTACAGTATTTAGTAGAATGTTGTAGGACACCTGTGATCGATGCTTCTATTTTGCCAACAATCCTCATTAAACCCCATGAATAATGTAAAAACTGTATATTTCCATTTTGCATAAGCCTATGTTGCCCCATGACAACACTTAATTGTAGCTGGTTTTGGTAGGGAATAATAGAAAATAAGTCGAAGCCCGACACCCCGAGACCCTACATTCTAGCTCCGCGTGTAGTTCCCAGACGGCCACCAGATGAAGATCGAGCTCACTAAGGTGGTTTATTGTAGCTGATTTGGTGGGGAATAATGGAAAATAAGTCAACCCCAACACCCGAGACCCGACATCTGAGTTGCCGGGAAAGTTTCCAGACGGCCACCAGATGGCAGATCGAGCTCAGTGTTCTAGAGTATTGGTCATGGCCATAAAAAATTTAATCAGTTCCTGGCAAGATGGCACCCCCTGCTCAAATGAGTGTATTCAGTGCCTTGTACATACCTGTACGGGTTTTTATTAAAGGTTTTATATTTAGGTTTTAAAGGTTTTATACGTATTTAGGTTTTATAGGTTTTTTTAGTTAGGTTTTAAAGGTTTTAAAGTATTAATTCTATATTTATATTCAGCACAAAGAATTTAATAAACTTACATATAACTTTTCTTTCGAATTCTTTATTTACCACTCGATAAAAGCCCCAACAAGCCTCTACTGCTGCACCGCCCTGGTGGTGGCCTCTCGAATACACACCACTTATACATGGTTTTATAACTACTCCAACAATAATAGTCAGTGGACGGACATGGAACGTGTGGGCGAATTGACTCTTACATGTGGGGCGAATTGACTGAGTGGGCGAAGTGACCGTAAACCCTTAGTTCACTAACTGGTAATAATGACGAGGACTTCCCCGGTCGTTTTCAGAGGACACGGACTAATTTTTCCCGGCTACAATAGGTGCTTTTTCTAATGGAGATAGTTTTTTTTTCCGGAAACCCATATTTAAAAAAATAAATAAATAGATAAAAAATTCATCCACGAATTTTATGGTCACCGTTTCAATGGACCCGTTTACTCACACCTAAAACACGGAGTATTATAAAGCTTTGGGTGCAATATAGGCTACATGTCACTGTACTCATATTCTTTTTGCTGAGAAATGCACCATAAATGAAATATATGGCCTTTTTGGGGCCAAAATATCACAACACGGCGGAACGCGCTGTGATTGGTTGTGACGTAGTTTTAAATGCAGACTCAGATCTCGCCTGATCAGCTGATCGGCTTGTTTGGCTCAGCAAACCGCAATACCTATCTATGCATTCACATGTACCCGACAAAAAGAACATATTATGTTGTTTTGGCAATGTGCAAAAAACATCACAATTAAAACTCCAGAGAAAGTGGGTTTATAACTATGCCTAAAAACAAGAAAAAGAGGAAAAAAGTGGTGGATGTCTGCAAGGGGTGATTTCTCGATGAAGGGGAAAATTCATACTATTGCTGTGAGACCATTTTGATGTATGTATGTAGCTACTTGTGCATGGATAAGTAACTTGCAAATGATATGTAGCTGTGGGGGTTTAGCTGAGCTGTGATAAGTTGCGGGAGTAGTATGCAGTATGCAAGGCTTTTGAGGTAGGGATGAGACAAGGCTTGGTTTCTATGTTAAGTATACAACACTCAGTGAGTTAGGTAAAATTCTAGAGTCCTTTTCCCGCCCTTATAGAGTGTTTTTTCCTCCAGACTTCACAGATCCCTTAGATACCTCTAACTGTAATTTTAAAGTGGGGGAG